>JAQMYL010000038.1:1426346-1438105 GCA_030014365.1 Clarias pachynema
CGGCCAATCAGCTCTCTCTAGACCTCCGGCTGCGAGAGGTTACAGCATCACCCAGGAATCGAACCAGCGATCTCCAGCGATTTACCACGGATGATCTCCGCACTTTACCACTGTGCCACTCGGAGGCTAGTTCTTAATGCATCTGTGGACATTGCTCTTGACAATGGCATCATCTCTGTAAACACTCTGTAGTGCAGTGGGAGACAAATTGTGACAAAAGGGATTTTCAAAAATTATTCAAGAGCTGGGTTGGGTTCAACGACAGTATGACATTCAGTTAACAAAATAGCTATGCCCACTTTTGCATTACTACTGTATATATACATATATAGCATTACTAAACTGTATATGATACTAATCCTAATAAACCATCCCATCTCAACACCACTAGAAGTGCTTGATGCAGCTTGATGTAGACATTTTTTTTAGTACTAGGTACCATAATAAGTATAGGAATTAAAGGTACGGTGAGTGCACCACCACTTGCATAACATGTATTGAATAGCATCTAGAAAAGCAAGCAGAATAACTGGAATAAGTCATTGGAATAACTGATGAACAATTAAATAATTAGCATTCTATTTGAGCTAAAAATTACGCACAACAGAGTGGCATAGTGGTCGGCCCTGTGGCCCTGCATCTCCAGGATCGAGGCTTCGATTCCTGCTTCGGGTTGTGTGGAAGTGGTGTGGATGTTCGCTTCATGCTAGAGGGGAGTTTCCTCTCACAGTCCAAAGACATGCAAATTAGGCTAATTGGAATTTTCAAATTGTGCTTGTGCCCTTTAATGGATTGGCACCCCTTGGCCTACCCTGCCTCATGCCCCAAGTCTCCTGGGATATGGTCATATATAACATTTGATGGCTAGCTTACATAAATTATGGACCTGTTCCCTGTTCCCCAGCTGTCCCAATGGACAAGCGTTGACACGTATCTTGACAATACCAAGCACAATATATGGCTTTCTTTGGATTGGAAAACAAAAAGGTTTTATGCTTGGCTGAGTTGGAAAAGTTTGTTCATAAAAGAGAGTAGTGAAATTGGTTTTGAATAATTGATGACACAGGACGTGAATACCACCCATTCATCTTTCAGCCTAGACACACTGAAACAATTATTCATTAACAATTTGGACAGAGTAGAATCAATGTTGCTGACCTGGTTACCTGATGAAGCGGTTACTGAAGTTTAATAAACTACAAATATCAATTCTATAAATTGATATAAAAAGTTGTAAACTAGTAAACTTTTGTTCACTGTTTTCCTTTTCCTTTGTCACTTTAACATAACTTTCAAAATTTTTGCATGACCATACTGTAGTTGGAAAAAGATTCTATTTCATTTTGCCTATAAATCTTTCTAGCCCTTAAAATTAATTTTATATAGGGTTAGGGTTATATATACTGTATATGTGTTCAAGGTTCTGCAGTACAAAATAAAAAATCTTTTTTTCAGCAGAAACTAGGCAATATACTGGAATTAACTGAATTTTTGTTTATTTTTTACAACTATACAAACATGAAAAAAAATTTAAAGCAAAAAAAATGGTACTCATAGGCTAGGAAATAGCACAGACACACATGATCACATGTTTTAGGGTCGAGAACATAATAATAATAATTATAATAATAATAATAATAATGAAAAGTTCTACATTCTCATATTCTGGTAGTGGTAAAATTACAAATTCATAAATGCCCTTTAAAACTAATGATAAATTTCGTTCTACCTGAGATACATAAAAACCCAAATACACAGTTTGATGTTGCCTCCCCGTTAACACACACCGGCCAGACTTCCATATAAGCACTTATATATTTTTTTAATCATCATTGACCTACGCGGTGTGGCCACTTGGGTTTTAACAGTTTTAAACAACTTCAACATTTGAACTTGAAGAGAAACCAGACTGTTTATAAATTCTTATATAAATGATAAGTGAGTTACATCAGGCCTCATACAGCCCATGAAGCTAGAATTTTGTAATATAGTTAATAAATAGTATTCAATTTCTGACAACATTTAAAGAAATATAAATAAATTAATAAATGAACTGGCAATCCTGTACTGCTATTGCAAAAATAACATGAGCGCAACACAGCTCCATTATGGCATTAAATACAGTTTATAAGAACAAGTAAAACACACAGGGCTAAGTGCAAAGGGTTATGTTTGCAAGTTAGCATAGAATCCTTTGGCCTCTACGTTTTGTTTCTTTTATAAGCATAATGAGCCGAGTGCAACATGTGCTGCAAGCATATTCCTCTCAGCATGCCGTTCACTGTCTCTGTGAGGAGTTAAGAGGCAAACTGTAAAGAGAAACCCCGGCAGGGGGTGTATTTTGCTGCCCAGCCGGAGACATGGACCCTCTCCAGCCCTGGCACAACTCACTCCACACCAAATGAGCTGTCAAATATTCAGCACAGGAAAAAAACTAAACAAAACAAAAAAAAACCAGCCAAATTTAGTCTGACCAAATGTCACTGGATAAAAGAAAGAGCCAGCTAAAATACCACAGGAGCACATTTCACGATGCTGAGTGCACACTGGGCCGAGGGAAAAAAAGGCTCAGTCAACTATACAGCTGTACAAATACAAGGGGAGTATCAAGTATACATAAAACTAAATAAATAACCTGTGCATCTCTTTAATTCTCAGGGTTGTTGAACTGCTTGTCTTGCGTGTTTGAAAGCCAGAGTTGTCTTTTAGCTTAGGGAGACTGATGTTTAAAATAGTTTTCAAAATGTACTGTATATAGACTATATGGACAAAAGTATGAGGTGCCCATATCGTGGCCAACATTGACTTTCTTCAGAGATTTGTGTTGCATTGACTTTTCTGTAGGATTGGACCACACTGACTGGTTTCCGTGTGCATGGTTAAGCCATGGGTGTTCATGGTCATGTGACCAGTTTACTCATATATAAATCAAAGTCAATGTTAATTTGTTAATGTTATAACTGATCAGTGTATTTCGAAGCATTACAATTTCCTCTTGCTGGATTTAAGGGACCCAACCCTGTTACATGAAGACATGAAGACGTGGTTTGCCAAAGTTGAATTGGAAGAACTCATGCCCTGACCTCGACCCTATTAAACATGATGCCCTAAAGGATGACCTAAAACACCAACCGCATCCCACATGCTTGACCTTATTGACCTGTCTGACCTCACTAATGTTCTTAGGATATCTTTCTTATTGGAAAGCCTTCTCAGGAAAGAGTGCAGGTTCGGCAAAGGAGAACTGAATCTAGAATAGGATGTTGAAACGTCACATACCTGTATGAGTTGTACGTATAGTCAGATCTCCACAAACCATCATTCTGTACTGTATATCTTTTGCTACTGTATGTTGGCCTGTATTTAACGTTGCCTGGATACCAGGCTTTTGAATCCTTGCAAGTAAATTTCTAAAGACCATTTTGTCAAGGTGTCAGTAAATGAATTATTCTATAATTTATGGTACATTTCTCAAAAGTGAAAAGGTACAAAAACAATGTTCTTTCTCAGTCGAACAAATAATGGTTCAAGTTATTACATTCCTTTAGTGTTACATACGCATCTGCTAGTTGAAAGCTTAAACATTTTTTTTTTCAAGATAAAGCAAGGTTTCATTACTCAGTTTGGCGACTGTGTGAACAAACATGATTTGCAAAAACGAATGCCAGCATCAAATTGTCTAATTGTCATTTTGTCCTGTAGCACACATTTTGATCACATTTGTGTTTTTACTTTCTGCTTTTCCAAAAACATCCTCCCCTCCTTACAGAATCAGTCAGCATCCCAATAAGCCGTGTATCTCCTCTTTTTAGTGATTTAATACACATGGATTTTAAAAATGTGTACCCATATGCATAATGTGTGCTGTGACATAAAATCAGGTCCATAAATTTTGGAACAAAAATATGTTTGGCCTCTGTATACCATCATATTAAATTTGAAAAAAAAGAAAAGACTTTCAGCTATAATTTTGGTGTGACAAAAGTGGTGCATTAACCATTCAGGAATTACAGCAATTTTCACACACACACACACACACACACACACACATGCGCACACACACCATTTTTGAGGCCAGGTCTGGCCTGTTGCCTTGTTACTCTATGACCATTCAATCAGATAAAAAGCCTGGAGGTGTTTTTAAGTGTTACATTTGCGTTAGGAATCTAGCTCTTCACTCGAACTCTAACATGAGTTCCAAAGAGGTGTAGATGTAAGTGAAAGGAGGCCATCATTAGGTTAAAAGAATAAATTTTTAAAAAAATCAATAAATAAACCCTTGAGAGAGATATCAAAAACATTGTGAACAGGGGGTGTAGTGGTTCGCACTGTTGCCTTGCACCTCCCTGGTCCAGGTTCGATTCCCGTCTCTGTGTGCATGGAGTTTGCATGTTCTTCCCTTGCTTGGTAGGTTTCCTCCCACAGTCCAAACACCTGCAGATTAGGCAAATTGGCATCCTCAGATTGTCTGGAGGCTCCAGGCTCCCCATGACCCTGAATACAGGATAAAGTGGTATAGATGGTGAGTGAGCATTATCATTAATGGGCATGGAATAGTGGACATGTTACCCCAAATTACAGAATGATGCATATACAGAATGTTTTTATAGTACCATTAAGACATAAGCGCTGGTTATACAGATGATAGGACACTCATGCACAGTTGCACATTCCCCCGGACATTCATGGTACATTGCACATTCATGCACATTTGCACTTTTGCACGTTGCAAATTATGGACATTTATGGACCATGGACATCTACACACACGTGCATATTTGCACACTTCCTGGTCATTTCCATTATTTCCGTTTAAATTCATCTTTATATTTTCTATCATTGTATAGATACATTTTTTATATTTCTTATACAGTATATTTTTTGAAGTTTTTTTTAGATTTTGTTCTATTTATTTCTTGTTAACTATTTTTACATTTTAAGGTCACGGGCGGTCGTTTAAGCATTTCAAGCAAACCGAAACCTCTTTTCTGATGAGTCTCACTAACAAGTGGTTTTCTTATAGACACACAACTTACAGTATGGACACAATCGCAATCCTCTGAGTTCTCACCACATTGTGTGTGTATGAAAATGCTCTTACTTTCGCTATTAAACACAGTTCTGTTTTTTACTTTCCACTTTTTATTACTTATGCAATTGTTTAATTGATCTCCGTTCCCTTGACTTTGCTCTAAACAAATATCAGCATTATTAATAAGGTGTTGAAGAGTTTTTAACTTAGTTCCAGTAATTTCAAACCTGCTTAGTTGTTTTCTTTGCTTGATGCAGCTTATTAATTTGACTCTGTGAAATGAACAACATTAACAAGCCTATAGCTGCTATGGAAAATTTTAAGGCTCTGCTTGTGAAATAAAAAATAACAGCATAAGACATGTTCACTGTTAATGAACTGATTTTGTAATTTATAATTTAGTTATAAATCTTTAACTAATCCAATTTAGTTACAAATCTGAAAATTTAAGAGGTCGTTAAAAAAAAAAAAGCTGCTAAAACTATATACAGTATGCCTGATGTTTTGCTTTTACTGCATATGTTTTCCCAGAGCATCACGGCGGATATCCACCTGCTGAACTCCAGCGTCTACGCTCATATTCTCCCTTTAAGTATAGGACAAAGAGTCGCTTTTTGTCAAAATATAATCAAGGCCTACTTGAGTTCATAGAGTAAAACAGTGAAGTTATTCGCAAGCAGGTCTTTTCAGTACAATTTAAGCCTGTGGCCTTGCAGTGGATTTGAGTTTCCTGTAATTGATCCCACAGGTAGAGCTAGCGAGCCTGTCACCTTTTAAATGAGGCACTCAGGGATCCTGCAAGCAGGAGAACAAATGAAGGTCCTACAGTACATCCTCACATATACTTTTTTTTTTTTTAGGTAACCCTAGATCTGGTTGACTTATTATCATTTAACTCTACATTGCCTCACATAATGGCTATGCAGAAAACTACCTGACTGGCCGTTGACCACCAAAGGCATCACTCAAATAAACTTAAATCCTGGTCCTGGTAATGGTACTGTAACAATGCACATTTTTACTTGAATTCAATTCAATATATTATAATTTTATCAATAAATTCAAGTGTACAATTTAATGAAATGTTTTTCTTGTAAGCTCTAGGACAGGTCATTAAAGGACATTAAAATATGCAAAATGCTGTGAGTCAAACTCGTACTTCTGATTATGCAGAACACAGTTATGAGAGTAAAAACTCCCTTTATTTCTCTATATAATCCGCTGCTACACTAATGCACTTATCCCAGTGTTTCACTAGTGCTTGGACACCATCAAGGTAGTGCCACGGTCAGACTGCCTGCTTCATGTCTGTAACACCGGCCTCCCAGGAACTCCTTAAATGGTCCAAACATGTAGAACTGGCTTGGAGCGAGGTCAGGACTGTCCGGGGGATGTGGCGATAACTCCCAGCCGAGTTCCTGTAACGTGCAAGTGGTGTTGGTGAATGATTGCGTGTACAGTTTCCACAGACAGATGTGTCTTTTTTCAGAAAGTTGGCGGCAAGTTAATCATCGATTTTCACTCGCTGAATGTTCATGCGAACGCCTGAACATTAGGCTCGAGCCACCTCAGTCAGGTTTCAAGTTCTGGTCTTACTTGAACGACCCTCATACTGTACATAAAATACACATCTGGATGGGCTAATTTTGCCAGAAATACAGTAATGAATTTGTGCAGGACCTTCATATGAATAACATAACATGGAAGTCTTTATAATGTATCCATTTACAGATGTGAAAATGTCATATATCCTGTACTACATACCTACACTTGATTTTATTGCAGGGTGTTCATCTGTATTTGACTATTTCTCAGCAAAAAAAATACAGATTTCTTTTTGGTTTCTGCCAAGACACGATAGAAAAAAAACAGATTGTTTGAGTGTCAAGATACCGAAAAAAATATATATACCCAACAAGATTCTGTATAATGAAACTTTTACTTTCAGAATTTAACTTTTGTTTTATAGAAATGTTTTAAAGGGTTCACTCCCATGCACAATAGAGGATCAGACAGGACTGAAACCTCTGAAATACTCTGGTGAATAATTCCATTACCGGGTCTCATCAAGAACATTGAATGCAGTATGAACAGAGTTTTAGTATAACAGACGTTGAAAAGAGGAAAAGAAAAAGGTGCAAAAGTGCAACTGTGCAAATGTATTAATAATCAGTACCTGGATGAGGTCCTAGTACAATATTTATAACCTTCTAAGAGAGTAAGTCAGCTACTGTTCATCAGTCTGTAGATGCGTAATAGATCTTCAGTGTTGTACACAGCAGCCTAGTGCCAAGGTTAGTGATTATACTCTGGTTGGGTGTACAGTGGTGGGCAATGTGAAGACTGCAATCTCCTTTTAGAAACTTTTCTTTAATCTGGTAGCCTGAAACTGTTTTTCCAGATGGCTATAGGTCATGTGTGTCTTCGGAGTGTGAATTCTGAGATTACACTCTTATCGTGGATATCCAGTTTTGTTATGTGAGACCAGCCCCCTGTGAGGAACTGGTCTGTTCTAACCATGCTGATCACAGTATGAGCCATGCTGTGCTTCTGTAGAAGTTGGAAAGGAGCCTGAGAGACAGATTGACTTTCTTTATCCTGCTTTCCCTCTGTAAGATCTAAAACTGAGTCTTGCGTATGATCTAAAGGATTTCTCGTACATATTGCATCTCATCCATTATCATTTCCTAAACGATTTGTACTAGAAATTGTATAGCTGCAGACAGAGAACATTTCCATGTGTGTTAACAATAATTTTAATATAAAATATTTGATATATATCCAGCCATTCATCCAGGAACCTCTGTAGTGTAACTACCTAGAACATGGAGGCCAATGGTCACCATGGACAGTTTTGGGAATGCCAAAAGAGTGTGGGTGGAAACTGGAGTACCCAGAGGAAACCCACCAAGCACTGGGAGAACATGCTGAGCACTTTCAGTGACAGGAACTCTTAATGCTTTAGCATATCAAGACATTTTGGACAATTTCATGCTCCCAACTTTGTGGGAACAGTTTGGGGATGACCCCTTCCTGTTCCAACATGACTGCGCCGTGCACAAAGCGAGGTCCATAAAGACATGGATGGCCGAGTTTGGTGTAGAAGAACTGGACTGGCCTGCACTGAGACTATGAGCCAGGCCTCCTCGTCCAACATCAGTGTCGGACCTCACAAATGCGCTTCTGGAAGAACTGTCAAAGATTCCCAAGAACACACTCCTTGACCTTGTGGAAAGCCTTCACAGAAGAGTTAAAGCTGTTATAGCTGCAAAGGGGGCGGGGCCAACATCATATTAAACCCTTGGATCTTTCTCAAGTTCATATGTATGTGAAGGCAGGCGAGCGAATATTTTAGCAATATGGTGTATATACAGTATATATATTATACATACAGTATACTGTATATGGTACTGTACAGACTTTCTGATGACTGTAGCTGCTGTGTTCACAGATGATATTCCAACATTAAAGCGATGATCCTTTATGGATCTCATCCTTTGGCCATATCTGGATGGTTCCCTGAACTCCAGGCAGCTTTATTCAGAGAGCTGGCTCAGTCAGAATACATTACATCCTCAATTACATCCTGCCCGAGTTGCCGTGGCCATGCACCTTAATGGCTAATGCTAATAGGTTTTCACTACTTATGGGGGTCATTATTAATCATATTTAGCCAAGGACATTTATTAGCTCTGTATGTTTATACAAAAAAATAAAACCTTCCTTACTCTGAATAATATAATGTCACATTAAAAATAGACTTTTTCCTCTGTATATACTGTACACACTCAGACCTGCAAATTCATTCATTTATCTAATAATAATAATAATAATAATAATAATAATAATAAAATGTTCTGTGAGTGATAGTTCTGTGGGTTGAAACCCCTTGTCGATAAGAAAGATCAGGGAAATATGGTCAAAGGTGACAGGAAGTCTATAGTAACTTGACTAGAATAGATTCTTTACAACCGAGGTGTGCAAAAACGTATCTCAAAATGTGCAGCACATTTAACCTTGAGGAGCACGGGCTACGGCACGGGCTACGGCACGGGCTACGGCACGGGCTACGGCACGGGCTACGGCACGGGCTACGGCACGAACAAATCTGAGGTTGTCATGGGCACAGACTGCCACAAACTGGCCTGTTGAAGTTAGCTGAAGAATGGTAAAGAAGAAGGAAAAAAGTCTTAAAGAAGACTTCAAATGTCCAGTTATGTTGAGCCTCAGATTTCTATTCTTAGAGGTAGAACTTGATGTGGACGTCTGCTGTTTCATCCATTTCATGGTTGTTCTTACTGAGATACTTTTCTGCTCAGCATTGTTGTAAAGTGTGCTTATTTGGTTTACGACAGACTTCCTGTCAGCTCAGTCTCGTCATTCTGATCAGATCTCTCTCTTCAACATGGTGCTTCATCCTGCTTTCCCTCTACCTGCCAGGTGTTTATTATTTTTTGTTTGTTTGTTTGTTTGTTTTTTGTACCATTCTGTTAAAAACGTTTCAATTTCCTGTAGTTTCTGTAATCTCTTTCCATCTGGCATCAACATACATGACATGAATAAATAAATAAATAAATACAAAAAGAAAAAATAATTAAAGACATTACATTAGAGCTTCCCTTACCCTGAAGCTCATTACCTGTATCTGTATGTATGAATTTGTACTTTCTGCAAAGGTACAGACTCAACACCCATGCACCATCTGTGCCAGAGAATCCCCACCTCACAGTCTCTACTATGATGTAACCATGATGTACCAGTACAGTATAGGGTCTGTGTATATAATCCTGCGTGTAAGAGACTGCAGTCAGTAACATGTGAGACAGGGAAGCCCATCGGCTGATCACTCGAATCTGAGTTATTTGATATTCGATTTAATTGCTTAGTGCTCATTGCAAGAGAAAAGCAGTAAATTACAGTATGTTATGCTGTGATTGTTGTTTAAGTGTTCGCATGTTTTCACCAAAAATTTAATATGATGTTGTGTATGACATGTTTTCTAAAGGGTTAATGGAATAGTATGTGTTAAACTTAGTTAAATAATTTTGTTGTTGTATTTGTTTACATTTTATTTAACTAATATTTATCAGAAATAGTGATGTACCCCTTTTCTGTTTTTTCATTTAAGGTTATCGACCACTTAGTTGAATCTACTTTGAACAATTGTTGTGTAACTTGCAAAACTGTCAGACACAAGAATTAAAAAGTGATTCCAGAGTTGATCCTCATGTCCCCTGTAGTTGACTAATGGATTTTCTCGAGTCTGAAGCAGAAACTGATGTGCAAAAACCCAGATAACTCGACAGACACTGTGTAACAAAATCTGTCTCTCAGAGAGTGAATTTCTTATAAATGCTATATGTATATATTAATATATTATATATATTTATATATTATATTATATTATATCTCTTCAGGTCTCTTCTCCGGCTCACGCAAAAATCTTGAGACAGGTTGGGCTGCGACGGATCCTCCGTTGGATTCTTTGTTGAAAAGAAAAGGCCACATTTGTCAGGCACATTTGAAGGAGCCTTTGAAATGGGACAGCCTTCGTCATGATGCTACGATGTAATCTGCCTTCAAATGTGTCTTTTTGAAGGATGTGGCCAACAGAGACACACAGAGATAGACACACACACACACACAAGTATAGAACTGTGAGAGTCTTCTTCACTCATACTCGCTTGTTAGGAAGCTGAGATCAGAGCTCAGGGGTCGGTCAAGATGCAACACCTGGCACGTTAATGGTCTTAAGGGTTTAGCAGTCACAACCCGAGAACCTTAACTTGTTGTAAATTCGCATATCGCTGATTGCGTGGGTAAAATTTAAGCATTGCAATGAAAACAAAAACTTGAGCAGGAAAAAGGTAAAAAGAAAAAAAAGAACAAAAGCATGTCTTCAGAGACATGACCACCTCAGATGAGTGCCATGTCTTTTCATTGATCTCACTAAATAGCATAATAGCAGTATCGCAGCAAGAATCATCCGCTCCGATGTCGAAATAAATTGGATGAATAGAAGCACATGAACGCAATCAGTGCTTTAGGAGGCACAGAAGGCTCCTGATTTAATAATGTGCCAAGACTTGTACAATATGTGATACACAGATTTTGTCTAATCAGATTCAGTCAGTGCAATTTCAAATCAATTATGATGATAATAAAAAAAAAAGCTTTGGAGATGAAGATCCAGTGATGAAGCTAACGTTTGCTGTGTAGCAGATAGACCTGTCGGTGTACTTTTGTTGCTAACTATTTCGAGCTATAAGCTTAGAGATTGATTCAGACTACACAATAAGTACACAATAAACGAGAAGAAAATTCATAAAAATGACGCATGATACCATTCTTGTTTTGGCCTTGCACATCTATCTATAAAAAATATATATTTAAAAATAGTTTTGTGCATCTCGAACTTTTACTATGCTAATTTGGCTAACCCTGGAACTTCCCTTCCATGGCACTGAGATCACGAGACCTGAGACCTCATTATAATTTTCTTCAAAACAAGCATCATGGTACTTTACGCTTGAGATTTGGAGTAGTAGGCACTGTGGACGTTCCTTTCATCACCGTTCCAAGCAGGCACTTATCTTTTTGTTGTTTCCATTTGTCTTCGAGACTGCCTCGCGGTTATGACGCACACTTTGTAGTAGTGATGGGTCGTTCATGAACGATTCGTTCTTTTTGAACGAATCTTTAACATGACTCAGATGAACGAGTCGTC
>JAQMYL010000038.1:1485968-1500273 GCA_030014365.1 Clarias pachynema
AAGCACGGGGAGAACATGCAAACTCCATGCACACAGAGACGGGAATCGAGCCTGGCCGGGGAAACGAACCCAGACCCTGGAGGTGCAAGGCGACAGTGCTAACCACTACACCACCGTGCCGCCCATTTTAAACATATTAATATAAATTATGCATTGTTGAAATTATAATTATATATTATATATTTAATATTTCCTTTAACATGTTACAGTGGTGGGCGAAAGTATTAAAACAACATATGCCACAAAAACAGGTGATGTCACTAATTAGTTCTCGCCTATCTGGCTGAAGAGTTGTGATCGTTAGAATCACACCTCACTCACTCATCGTCTTTACCGCTTTATCCTGAATACAGGGTCATGGAGGGCCTGGAGCCTATCCCAGGAGACTTAGGAATACACCCTGCACAGATGCCAATCCATTGCAAGGCACACATTCACACACTATGTGCAATATTGAAACGCCAATCAGACTAATCTGCATGTGGGAGGAAACCCATCAAGCACTAGGGAATTCTTTAGTGAATTGCAACCTTCTGTACATGATCTTCAAAAAGCAAGCAAGCAACAGGCACGGACTGAGTGAGTGACGCCAGAGTACTGCAGACGTCTTTCTGACTCTATGCCCAGACGGATCCAGACGGTTTTTAAGAATAAAGGACAAAATATTGATTATTTTATCGCAATTTCATTGCATGAAGTTAATTCTTATTCAATAAGTTATTCTTATTATCTTGATTGTCATTAATTAACACACATTTTTAAAATGTAATTAAAACATTAACTTTCACATTTATCACATTTTATTTATTTTAACTAATGTCTAAAAACATGGAATTGAAAATTGTATAAATTCTGTTGGCAGATACGACACAATCTGTGCAATCAAAAACAGCATGAACTCACCTTTTCAAGTTTTCTTTTGTTTTTCCCCCTGAGTTGTGTTTAAATGTGGCAGTCTAGACATTATTGATGACCCTGATCTCATCTAATCACACAGCGAAAAAAAGGGCAAAAAATCTTAGGTGCTTGAACTACATACAGAAAAAAAAAAACCTTAATAATCTGATTTGTTCACTCTGAAAATCAACTCAAGTACCTGCGTACAACATTTCTGTAAATGCACAAAAACTGGGTTTAAAAATACTGTGCAGTGAGAAGGAGCATAGGGAGTCCAGCCTGTTATCTGTATTCACATTGATATCCTCTCTCTTAGCATTGCTTAGTTTTTCCCAGTGCCAAGTAGTGGCTAGAATGAACCCTTTAATGTCCCTTGTTGATGCCCCACTATAGTGATATCATCTGATCTGAGAACTGCTGAGTGTGGCAAGAGCCAATGAAGAAGAATAGTGACAGAAATAATGCTATTGGTTATTGTTCCTGATCTGTTGTCCTGATATACTGGGATTTGTTTGTTTATTCCATTCTGTTAAGGCCTTCTTTAAAAGCTTTTTTGTCAGATATGAGATTATATGTTATTAAAATCACATTTTAAATTAATCAATTTGATAATCTTTGTGTAAGATAAAAATCCTAATATTTTCCTGTTTGTTTTCCACAAAAGGAAACCAAAACAGACGCTGTCATGTCTGATGTCCTCCAGCATAGCGTACAAACTCAGTGACGGCTCCTCGAGTGTTTAAATAAATACAAACGGACAGCAGAATGGTAGATTATTCGGGCTTAAGATTAGAACGAGAGAAACACAAGCAGATTTTCTTTTACTGGGAAGAAGGAAAGGGACAGCTGAGGGGTCTGTGGTGCAGATTTGTGCAACAAATGTGTCTCTGTGTGCAGCATGGCAGGCAGCGCACACACTCGGTTGATTTATGGAGGTCCAGGAAACAACGGAAAACAAGGCAGTGAGGCATGTACAGAAGTGAGAGGCAAGACACCAAGAAGGGCTTTAGCCCTCTGATTGCTCAGACTGTGCCTGCTGCCAGTCAAGAGGGACAAAACCATGCAGAGTAAAGGGAATAAAAATAGAGGGCAAGGGAACTTGGGTGAAACAAGAAAAAGACTAGACAAACTTAAAAAAAAAAAAAGAAAGAAAGAAAGAAAGAAAGCCTTAAATCAAGATTTAAGATGTCTCTGAACTGGTGTCCAGATCCCAGACCCTCGAAACCCACTTCAGTAAGAATTTAAATAAAGATCCATCATGCACTAAATATAGTAGTAAAACTCACAGTACGTGATTCCTAGGAAATAAAGTTTCTTGTTCCTGAAGTGTCAATTTAAAAAGTACATACAGTATTTTAAATTACATTTAGGCATTTGGCAGACACCCTTATCCAGAGCAACTCACATTTTTATCTCATTATACATCTGAGCAGTTGAGGGTTAAGGGCCTTGCTCAAGGGCCCAACTTGGTGGTTGTGGGATTTGAACCTGGGACCTTCCAAAACATAATCCCATGCCTTAACCACTGAGCCATCCCTGACCCTAAATTAAAAGCTACTTAAGCGGTCCTGAACATCCAAATGATGCATTTGATGGCGCTTGCTTTCATACCTACAGGTTATAGTCCACTTAAATTAACCACTAATTAGTTTTTTGCTCTTGGTGCGGTTTGTTTCATCTGGTATGACCACGTTAAATGTACAGTATCTTGGGTGTGCACTAAAACAACTACACCAAGTTGTAATCTGGTGAACTCAATGCACAAGAAATATCTTTGACTGATGAGTATATCACAGTTACAGTATGGAGGATGAATACACGCCACCATGCCTCAAAATGTTGTTTTACATTCATAGACATGCTTCATTTGATCTGAAAACTGTACGATTTGCCCAAAGTGGTAAATGCAGGCAATGTACAGTAATAAGCAATCACCAAGCCGACGACACCCATGTACAGGTTATCCTCTGTTGTGAAATTGTCTCTCCCATGTCATCGAATCATACAGTAGTCAACAACACATGATCTTCTTCTTGCATGTATTTTCTGTTCCCACAGCAGACACATCTGCCCAACAAGCAGGGAGGAAATTCTTGCATGGTTTGAAGTGACACATTTTGGTTTGCTTGGATTTATTTATTTTTATGTTTATTTTTTTGTGTGTGTCTGTGTGTGTGAAAAGAGACCGAATTAAGTTTACAGGTTTACAAACTTATCTAATTATTTGGACAAGAGCGAATAAATTAAGGTGTGAATGCACCCATAGCTTACTTTACGTTTAGTGCAGTTTCACACAATACCAGAATACCTGTGTTCACACAAATGACTGATACTGGGCTCACTTTGGGACATGGCTCAATCAGAGGCTTGATTTCACCAGAAGGAATTCATAAATCATGGATCACTTACACAATTCCATGTCAGATTTATACAAGCTGGTTTTGTAGGCACTGGGTTCATCCATTTGCGGTTGTTTTTCCTACTAATATCTATGGTCAAATGGCAAAGAACATCATTTTTTGGAGCACAGCACAATCCTGCTGGAAGAAAAGGAACCTATAAAGAAGGAGCTGTTCTAATGTAAGAAGATTTTCAGCTATTCAGGCTGGCACAAGACACATTTTTCACAATGCTGTCAAACAAGATCAGCTAAGCACTGCTTCAGTCACGTGAAAGTTTGGTTCAGTGTCCTCTGCTGACCATATCATTATTTTCCCTGCCATTACATAACATGAAGCAAGAAATAACGTTGAATCATGTTATCCATCATGCAGCACGAAGAAGCAGCTACAGTAGCTTCTACACTTTGCAAGCAAGACCCGGACCAAACAAGCAGACCAACCTGGACCAGGGGTAGCTCAGTGGTTAAGGCATTGGTCTATTGTTCGGAAGATCCCAGGTTCAAACCCCACAACCACCAAGTTGCCACTGTTGACAAGCCTTGAGCAAGGCTCCTTAACCCTCAACTGCTCAGATGTGTAATGAGATCAAAATGTAAGTGGCTCTGGATAAGAGTGTCTGCCAAATGTATGTAATGAAAATGGCCTTTACATTTCACCAAACTTGCAAAACCAAAGCAACCGCATACCAAAAGGCATGAAAATACATGTGTAAGGTACAAATAAAGTTCCCTTGATGGTACCACCCCAAGGAAAAGTTTAGTTTTGTACATTTATTTTTACTTCTCTGGTTTCTCTGGATTTTGGCCAACCTACACTAGCATAAAGACACTTTCTCCGGTAACATTTTCTGCCAACAATTTCTAAATGTTTATGCCATTTCCCAAATAATGTTGCATTTATTCTACCACATGATCCAGCTCAATAATATTATCAGATTAACAACGTGTTAGATGCAACTTTTGAAAACTTTTGTTGGCTGGAACACTTGTTCTTCAGTCCCTACAATCCCTGCTTCTGATCAAGATAGTGAAGATAGGCTACAGTATATCAAGCACCATTTCTGCACCATCTGTGCATTTTTCTTTTTAAAGATAAGTCTGTGATAAAAGATTCTGTACTATTAAAAACACTTATGAACATTTTTTTTTTTTTTTTTTTACACTTTCCAGATGCAGTATTTAATTAGTTCATTAGTGGGCAGATGATGTAGACAGAAAGGACAGCCAGACCTTGGAAGTGACAGATCGCATCATTATACATAACAAGGTTTAAAGCTCTGCCACTGAGCAGTTTCTGAAACTGACAAAAATCAAACAGTGATTTGTGTAAGACTATACATGGGTTATTGCATTATGGTGTGTGTGTGTGTGTGTGTGTGTGTGTGTGTGTGTGTGTGTGTGTGTGTGTGTGTGTGTGTGTGTGTGTGTGTTTGTGAAAAAACAGGAGGTTACAGTATATTGGGAAATATTTAAGGCTCATTTCTGATGAAAATTAGAGAAGGTATCTAAGACTAGCATAATTGTGGCAGTAGTACAAATTACCCTTCCTGATCTTTTGGGAGGTTGACTATGAACGGTGACTAAACTAATCAAATGCAACACTAAAAGAGTATTTTTTAATAGTGCTGGGAATTTATTGTAATTAGATATGGCAAATAAGTAAATTAATTTATTTATTTTTGTACTCCTAAATTATACTCTGTTGGTCTCAAGCCCAGATAAAGGAGGAGGTTTGGGCTTGGGGTTAGCGACCCCAGCACAAAAACACACTCTTGATCATCATACTGAAATTATGAATTAATCTAAATGTGCTCAAGGATAAAGATTTTGACGGTACATCTGAGGTGATGTGTTGGCGACAGAAGAAACCTACCTGGGGTCTGTCCCTTTCCAGATAAATGGCTTGTTCTTCAATGCAAAGAATGTCACAAGTATCAGGACCTGGAATGTGAGAACTCTCTTCCAGTCATGCAAGTTAGCACATACACTCCAGAAATTCAGTACATAACGTATGAATATTCTCAGGCTCAGCAAGATCCAATGGACACAGAGCGATAGAAAGGTCTTAATCTAATCTGGGCATAAATCGGTAATTGGTAGTGTGTTTTGAATAAAGCAGCAGTAACCTTGATGAACTGGAAGCCCAAATCAGGTTGCATTATATCGGCATGCCTTTGTACCCAGCATGTCAAGATTAACTTTTTTCAAGTCTGTTTTCTACACACCTGGCATCACATCACATTGCACCAGGTAAGACTCCCCGGTTAAACTGAAAGACATTCGGGACACCATTGTCTCAAAAGCAGAAGCAGCATTCAGTCAACAAAGGAGGTCTTTGAAATACTAGAAATCAAGAAATACTTACTCAGATGCCCCTGGACAGTCCATATGAGGTGGACCTATACATACTGGAAGAGTAACTGTCTGTCCCGATTACACAAGAGGAAACGGTTACACTGATTAGCGTCCTCAAGAGCTGCTTGGGATGAGAATATCTAACATGTTGGTCGGAGAAGAATCAACACATGCATTGAATGACACATGCTACTGGAAGGCAATGGCTGTGCCTGGGGACTAGAAGAAGGGGGTGGTAGTCCATCTTACAAATAATGGAGACCTGACCAAATGCAGCAACTGGTGCAGCATCAACCTATTCTCTGTACTGGGAAGGTATTCTGCACCATCTTTTTAAGACAGCTAGACAGTGGACAAACAGCTTTATGAAGAACAGGATAGAGTGGTCCATCCTGCACTAAGCAGGTTAAGAGATTGTTGATCAATTGTCTGGATTTCATCAAATGCCTATGATAGTGTATGATAGACACTTTGAGGAGCACCGCATGCCTAAATGATGTTCGGGAGTGGTACACTGAGTCTCTATCGGAAACTACCTGCTGTATCTGGACCAAAGATGGAACAATGGACTCCTTCAGACCAGCATAAGGAAAAAGTGTACAATATCACCATTGCTTTGCCTGCTAGTTATTGACCATGTTATACTTTAGACAATGGCTCAAACTGCCTTTGGTGGCACATCATCTTGCCAACCTCGAATTCACAGAGAATATCACCTTGCTTGGATGCATGCAAAACATCTATTAAAATCTCAAGCATGGTTGCAGTGGACAAGGCAAGGCCTTGACCATGCACCAAAGACTTGGACTGATCTGGTGCTCAAAAACCATCCATCTGCTAGTTATGAACTTGTCACCTCCATTTATAAATCTAAGCAAGCATGACCTGGAAGATGATGGCTAGCATTGCACTGCTGTCTCCTCAGCGTCTTCCACCGACATTGCTTGCAACATATACTGGGGATACCATATCAAGACCACATCAACAGCATAGAAATCTACCGCCGATTGTCGACGCACCTGTTAGTCGATATAGTGATTGTGATTCAGATTTGCTGGCCCGATTGGCCACCAGCGGAACAAATACTAAGGACAGCTATGATGTGTTTGATGGCCACAGCTAATCAAACACAATGGAGATCACCTGTTTAGGTAAGTAAGTCTAAGTAACTTACACCCAACCTCATGAACATGAGACGTGGTCAAATTTCCTTTCAAATAGTACAGTAATTTTTCCTAATAATTTTCCTAGTAATTTTAGTAATTCTTCCTCCTTTTCTGCATTAAACATAAAAACATACCACAAGATGTGATATTCTTATCATGTTGCCCATCTTTGAGCTGAATTCCTACTCTTTCATTTAAAAACTAACTTTTTAAATGTTTCAGTATGAAATTTATTTTTGGGCTTTAAAAAAAAAAGATCCACAGCTTGAACCCATCACATTTGATTTGCAAATGATCACAGGATGGCACAACTCCCAAAATCAAAAATCAGATTTTCCTATCTTGTGTTTGTGTCTTGCTGTGATAAATGCAATCTAGTTTACTACATCGCTGGAGTCCGCGTAGTCATTTATCATTTGCATATTCATGTCTGTTAAATGCTCCTAGTCCACCTCAGTAGCTCCTGGGGTATTTAAAATAACATAACAAGGTTTGTAATTAAATATTTAAAATAGTCCCATGCAATAAGTGTAATGATGATTCAGAGGATGACCGGCTTAGACCTGGCACATGCTTTTAACCAAACACATAAAATTTTCATCTTGCCCTCGTTCCATCTCTCAATCTCGCTATGTTTTGCTGTGTTTTTTTTTTTCCTGCAGTGCGGCAGCAGCAGAGGAGAGCAGCTCTTACATCCTATCCCCTTCCCTCCATACAGAAGCTATGCTTTGTTCCATCTGCATACAAAACCATCCCTGTGATAACGTTGCTGAATAATGTTGAAGTTGCTGCTCTTCTCCAAAATGACTGTCTGAACTACTCAACGGAAAGTGTGGACAACCAGTAGCTAGTCTTGCAAACCAGCTTAAACACAGCGTGTTAACGTTCTACTTGACATTCACAAATTATCCAAACACATATACAAACCAAACACTTTTATGCATCGGTCCGTTCTCAAGTTTTGTCTACCTTTCCTCACTGCCATTATGTAAATGGTCAGTCAGGGATGAAGTTTCTTTTATGTCCTAATGTGAAATGAGGCTAATTGCTAATTGGTTTCCCTTGTGATAACCTCCAGAAAGCTTTCTTTCACAGCGTGTGAGGTCAATAAGCAGCACTGTAGCACAGCTCACTGCACTCGGAAGACATCGCTAACCGCTCTCCTCTGTTCTGCCTGTCTGATCTAATTGACGTTCTTGGTTGGTTAACAACAATCAAGTGAGACAAAGGCAGAGAAGCTACTCTGTCTTGCCCAAAGAAAGCAAAGAAAATTGTCCTCTCATGGTGATGGCCTGGCACTGGCTTTGCCTGGTAATTTAAAGATATTAATTCAATTACAAAATGAGATATCTGTTAGCAGGCTAAGCATTTAGTTGGTTTATTTTACCTTTAGTAGTCAGGCATTACATTTCCCATGGCTATTTACAATTTGAAGCTTTTTTATCTATTAATCTAACTTTTGTGAATTAATAAAAATGACTCCAAACAGCTGACTAATTAAACTAACATCCCAGTAGCTCTGTTATGTTCCAGGGGGCATTTATTTATTTTCCTGAGATTGTTTGGCCTCATTTAGAGGACAAAGTCATTGCAAAGAAATACAAAATTCTTCTGTCTGATTTCCTTTATAATATGCCAAAAGAATTTTGTTGCCCTCAGTGGTAAAGAAGGTCATTGTCTCAAAGACCAGCACTACCAAGCTAAGGGCCCTCAAACAAGGCCCTTAAACCTTAAATGTATAATGAGATAAGTGCAAGTCATCGCTGATACACAACTGATAAGATGACATCTACCAGGGTCGGTGATGGCTCAAGCGGTTAATGGCTCTGGGTTACTGATCAGAAGATCGGGGGTTCAAGTCCCAGAACTGCTGAGCCCTTGAGTGAGGCCCTTAAGCCTATCTGCTGTATCCTGGTTGACCTTTTGCTCTGACCCTGACTTCTTAATGGAATATGTGAAAAAAATAATAATTTCACTGCGCTGTAAGGTATGTGTGATGGGTAATTGAATCTTAACCACCTTTCTTCACAGTCCCCAACTCAATCACACCACAACTGAACACCTATAAGAGATAGATAGTTAACGTTTAATAAGTAATGTTTCTGTGGTGGGTTTCTCCATACAGTGCCACGAGATACAGTATGATAGGATGGATCTGATAATATTTTGAGCCTTAAGTGCAGCTACAAGGTTTATCGTTCCACTCTTTGTACAACATTGTACTATTTGTACGTGATTTCTTAATTTTCAAACCATAGTGTTTTTCAAATACTGTAGGTGGCATACAATTTCTTCACTCTTTAACACAAACTCAATTTCATTTAATGCAAATGTTCAAGTGCTTCTGCATAGATGGATTCATTTAAAAAAATATATATTCCAAGGTTTTCATTTGACTTACTCTTGTATTTGACGTTCTACAAGACGCAAGGGCTCTAACCTGTCCAGTTCCTGATTTACAGCCATGGCTCTGTTATTTTAATGCAAAGATTGTTCTGCATCTGTTTATCCTGTCTGCTGCGTCGCACCACTTCTTACCTGATTGTGCCCGTGTACCCTTGAGCCTGACTATTCTAATAAAAGCTTGCCGCTCTTCTGGACTGACCTATATGTCTGAACATGACAGCACAGCACTTCCCATTCAGACTGCAATGCTTCACAGTAGTGGCACATAATACTGTACAGTCTTTAGTAATCAAATCATGTACGTGTCTTAAAAAAGTAAATAAAAAAATACATTATTAAACAAATTACACTAATTAACTGATTAGGAAACAATCAAAGCAGTTTCACTATGCACAGACTGAGTGATCTTTCAGTTTGCATGACCTCTACAGGTCTATTTGTAAAGTTGTATGCTTTAGGAAAGATCTGTGAATGCGAGTTGAAGGGTTGCTCTTTAAAAATGCTACATTTTACGTAAATATAAGTAATATCACATGAGCAAGAGTGTGGTTATAGTGAATATCAGAATGGCAGGGATTTAGCATAGGTATGAGTTCATAGAGCTTGATTTCTGTAAGTATTTACAGCCATGCAAATATGCAATATACCTGCACAATCATTCCAGTCCAATATTACTTTTACACAACAGTTCAAGAAATGAGTAACAGAAGGGTAAGGGTATATGTTCCCAGTTAAATCAATCAGATGTGTCAGTCTAAAAATTGGAATGTGCACATGTGGAGTGGTAACCATACAGTATGATTAATGTTTATACCACTTGGCTTTATACGTTCAGCCTGGCTAGGAGGCACTGAGGTCTGTTCCTTGCTCTGAAGTTCTTGTCACTGAAATCCAATGATCTGAATGTCTTTGCTCAGTTGGCTCACCATCAACTTTGATTTGGTGAAATTAAAACGTTTCCTTGACAATATCCAGTAAGCAGGATCTCTCTGGTAGATCACACATCAGGGGGTCTCTTCACTTAGCACATGCCTCCCAGCTTAATTAGAGTAATAAAGTCCTGCACCTCTGCACCTTAACCTTCCACCTTTATTAATGCTTTGTGGTCCGGGTTACAGACAGCATAAAAACTTTATGTGTTCTCTAACATGTCCACTACACTCACTGCACTACTGTAGTAATGATATGAAACATTGCAGTGCAGTTCGTGGAAATATTATACTTCTTGGACCAATCAAATTAGTCAACCAGAAATAAATGTTGCATAATATTTAATATTAATAACAAGTCTGACTGAATGGTCATTTGAATTAAATTAGCTCATCTTAACTCACTCACTCACTCACTCATCCTCTATACCGCTTTATCCTGTATTCAGGGTTGCGGGGACCTGGAGCCTATCCCAGGATGCTTAGGGCACGAAACGGGGTACACCCTGGACAGGGTGCCAATCCATCGCAGGGCACACACACATGCACACACTCACACACTTATTCACACACTATGGGCAATTTGGAAACGCCAATTAGCCTAACCTGCATATCTTTGGACTGTGGGAGGAAACCGAAGTACCCGGAGGAAACCCACCAAGCTCATCTTAACGATGAATAAAATCTAAAATACATTTTTTTAAAAGATCAACTCCAGACAATAACTGAAAAACTTTCGGGAACACCCATTTTAAATTAATGTGACAGATGTTTATGACAGGATCAGCCATTCATCTTGACATGTGTTATTAACCAATTAGATGATTGATAAACTTACAGCTAATCATGCACTCATTAACACCTGAAACTGAAATAACTAGCATAGCCATGCAACCTGTCAGTTTTAATACCCTCCTGTCACACGTCACACTTCTTCTCCCACAAGTAGACATCTTGAGAGAGATAGAGAGATCAAACAAGATGATAGGAGACAGAACAAAAATGTGTAATTGAGTAAGAGATAGAAATAAGGGAGAAGAGCAATAGTGAGGGAAGGATGTGTGTGTTTTTGCTACGCTGAGAGAATAACCCAGCTTGTTTTCAATCAGAGTTATAGTATACCTCCTCCCAGTGTTGTCCTCCTCCGTGGCTCTTCTCAGAGAGTGGAAAAATCCTATTACTCTCCAAACAGCCTCTGCCGCGTCAAATGATACTCCAGCCTGGACAATTACATCTCTCAATGCTGACCCTCAGTGACAGGCTGCCTGTCCTCTGTGTGTTTGGGACGATCGACAGACATTGCTAGCAGAACTGCTTATTTAGAGCTGATTCAATATGATTGTGTTAGAAAACAAGTATGATAGGCTTACAAAAAATAGATTGAAAAACATGGAGAGAAGGAACGCAACTCTATTCGATTGCTTGTACTCAAACTTCTCGGCACAGTAGGTGCTGAGATAAGATCAAGAGGTTTTCTCTAACAAACTTACATTGTTCTCAATCTGCCAAATGAAAATTGAGAAGAATCAATTATTCTTTTTTTTCTCGGACTGAGTCTAAAGCCTTTCTGTAAAGACCCTCTGTCTTTTTTTACAAATACAAAGCTTTAACAAGAATTTCTTGCTTGCACAAATGGCGCTTTGTCTGAAAACTTCTTCCACTTTTAAAATGAGCGTGCCACTCAAAACACCTTGAACATCTTGTTGCAGCGCCAGCATAAACTTCGTGAATCATGTCGAACGTCTCTGTGGCAGATTTGCCCAGTTTCACACAGAATTTCACATTCTCTCTTTGTTCCAACACGCTGTCAATGATGAAATAGCAGACGTGGTAATGTATGTGGTCAAAATAGCACTAATTGCGCAGCCCCCGATGTACACAGGACGATGTCTTTTGGCATGCTGACTTATGGAGGTCGGTGCTCCCTGTGAATGTGCGTGTTCTTGAAACTTTCTGATACCACCTCAAACTTTATGTTTAAATGTACAGTACAAAAGTAATGTTTTGCCAATATAATTCAATTTGTTACAGGATTGGCTAATCTATTTGCATCTATTTGGGTTTGGATTCACATGGAGTTCACATTCATTTGACTGTGACTACCATGACATCATTCACAACAGTGGACGGAAGAAGCACCGTTAACAGTCATTAGGCTACTATTTATTTCCATTGATAATTATGTTCAAGATGTATTTCAGAGCCCAAAAATATAAGAGAAAGATTATCTGATGATTAGCAGATTACCCGATGCTTTGTCACACAGATAAAACGGTAAACAAGCAACCGATAGCTTCTGTTCTGCTGATTATTCTCATATGCAGTATCCTTTACTTTCCCTTGCTGTCTTTAATTGCTCTGTTGTTTTTGTTTTTTTAAGATTTTAATATTTAATTTATTAACCCCATTACAAATATGTGGGTACAAACTTTTGTACTCAAGCCTGTTTTTCACATGAAAGAAACAAGCGTGTGAAAATTAATAAAGAAGGTAATAAGAATATTCATTTGCAGAAGTTTGATTGGTTATCATAACGTGATTACTCCTGGATTGATGCTTCATAAAATTATGTGCAAGTACCTGACATTCTGAACTTTCTACTCATCAGCTAACTAACTGTTCTGGGGTTGAATAAAATAATTTTTAAAAAGTATTAAATGGAAAGTTAATGCGATATATACTGTAGGTCGTTGAATCCCTTGTTCCGCTCACCAAGTAGTGCCCTTGACCAGGGCTTACAGAGGGATTTGGGATTCAGCCTTGTTTTAGAAGCTAGTTAGCTTTGCAGCATTGGTCATAAACAGAAACACATGGACAGTTCGGAGGTGATTCAGAGCGACTTAGAAGCGATTCTTAAGGAGAAGAAATGTTGTTCCCTTACAAAAGCTACACTCGATGCTGCGTGAAAATGCTATGGTAACATCTCTTTGTTCTACCGGGTCTGAAGCATGTGTGTATCAAACCCGCCAATTTTTTCCCCTGTATAACCTCGGTCAGGTGACGTCATCTGATGAGGTGCACCTGCAGGTTATAAATAGGAGTAAACCGGAAACATCCTCAGATCTTTTTGTCTTCAGGACTGCTTTGTGTTTGCATGTGTGTGTGCAAGTGAGTTTAAAAGTATTAACTAACCAATATGGCGGAGATTGATAGGAGATGCGTGCCTCCGTGTGATAGATCGGAGGGCGATCTCCACACTTTTTGTTTGGGGGAAGAGCACGCTGTCCTCGGTCTTCAGGGAGAGTGTGAGCAATGTGATCTCCTCCCTATTAAGATGCTTCGCGGCGCATTCCTGGGGGTCACGTGCAGATCTGGCAGACGCGCATGAGATGGAATTCCCCCTTTCTCTCACGCTCTCCTCGGATCAGGAAGTTTTTCCGTCCACTTCTCAAGCGCGCCCCGGCGCTTCTTGTGAATGGGCAGGAGAGACTACCTCTCTCGCTTCCGCGGATATGGAAATAGCTGCCTCAGAGCGCTCCTCTAATGATGACAGAGCGAATGAGGAGTTATTGGACGTAGGAACGCACGCGGTCAAGTGACTGCACATTGACTGGCCGCAGAAATGAGACTCCCCCAAGCGCTCAAAATTAGACGACAGGTTTCTGTCGGGTGGCCGGGGGGAGTGGCCTCAACTACTCTCCCTCCCCTTCTTTGGCGATCTCCATGACGAGTTAACTCGTTCATGGAATAAGCCATATTCATCCCGTGTTTTCGTGACATCGACTTCGATTTATTCGAATATCGGGGTTATATGATGATGCCTCAGATAGAAGAGACGCTTGTGGGCTATCTCTCTCCTGGGACATCATCCTCCCTGAAAAAGCCCACACTTCTCACCAAGCCGTGTAGACTGATGTCTTCCCTGGTGGGGAAAGCTTTTCAGGCAGCGGGTCAGGCACACCATGGCGGTTTTGCAGGCTTACCAGGCTGACCTATTGATAGACTTGAGCACTGGCGGCGCTATTGATGATAGGGCATTCGTAGATGCTACGCAGAGCCACAGATCTGTCTCTCCGTGCAACCAAGCAGACGGCCCGTGCTATCGGCCGCTCTATGGCTGCCATGGTGTCCACGGAGAGACATCTGTGGCTAAACCTCACGGGCATCAAGGATAAGGATCGTACGTTCCTCCTTGATGCCCCCATCTCGCC
>JAQMYL010000038.1:1519797-1531208 GCA_030014365.1 Clarias pachynema
TATATATATATATATATATATATATATATATAGAGAGAGAGAGAGAGAGAGAGAGAGAGAGAGAGAGAGAGAGAGATAAGAGTGTGAAAGAATGGTTCTGGAGTGGTTTATTTATGCCATGTTGTGTTTTGGTCTTATAGTCTCATAATGCATTTAGTTATTCAAGTCCCAATATTTAATTCTGTGTTTCTTGTTCTTTTGGATAATGATTAAGGATTATTTCTTGCTGGTATTGCCTAATATACTAAAGTTAATATAACTACAATTTCTGGATTAATCTCAATTACTGCCAAGCCATTGACTATACCCGCTTGCTTCCTGCCTCGCACTTCTGCACATCACAGCATACAGTACATGGCAGAGGCGGCAGCAGCACAAGGTACACAAATTGTTGGAAGCTGGTAAATACACTAATCAGGCCCGTAGTTCAGCTTAGAGGGGAGGGACAGGAGGCTCAGTGCACCGCTCTGTTAAATTACCATCCCTTCACACACTCGCCGCAGGAATTCTGCCCTCCTGCTTAGGGCTAACACACTCCTTGCTCTCTCCACACTCCAGTTCACATAAATAAAAACCCCTCCAGGGATGAAGTAATCAATTGCAGTCAGAGCGGTTTGTGTTGATGCTACACTCTTTAGATGTACCACTTCACAGCTCACGCAGTAAATATTTACCTCATATCACATCAAGTTCTTCAATTTCAATAATCATGCAGAGTTGCTGCTTTGCAGGCTTATGATGCAGCGTGACTCGTGGGTTTTGTACAAACATCAACCAAACTTTACTAAGCCATAGAAAATTGTAATGGTATTGGAAAAGCTAAATGTACATCCATAGTGTTTTGTGTGAGAAACTCAACAACACAGGTGAATCTATTCTAGAAATTAGAATATCATCAAAAAGATGTGCAATTTTTTATTTATTTATTTGAATTACTGAAATAAATGAACTTTTCTATGATATTCTAATTTGCAGCCATATTCCAGGACTCAGAGTGTGAACGAGTGGTTCTGGGAGTATGAGGAATCATAGGTAACTGATATTGACTAGTAGAGTATAAACATAGCTAGATTAGCAAATGATAGATTTTATTCCAATATATTATTCCAATATTCATTTTACTTTGCCAGATTGAGAGATCATTGCAAATCTGAATCAAGAACATGACTCAGAAATTGGAAAGTGGCAGGTCTTTCCAGAATCAGACACGCATGCACAAACCATCCAAGCTTCATATGTTAACCGGTTCATCGCCATCGTTCATTTGTTAGGGAGAAAGACTGATATTGAGACTGAAGCACTCGGGCTACAACCTTAAATCGTGAAGGTTCTACATAAAATGCCTAAGGATTGCCAAGGCTTGTAATATACAATTATCAGAATTGGTAATTGTGATATTGTAGTAGTGTGATATCATGTAGATGAAAAAAATTTTATAATCACACAAGTCTAGCATACACAAGCTGCAACGGGGGAACAGATGGGTCATCACTGAGCACTCAAATACCTCCTTATTAGCCTTTCCCATCTGCTGCAGCCTACCCTTCAGTGCCTTCTGCTGCTGCTCCCGTACCTGACTCTAATTCAGCTCATTTAGCTCATGAAGCGGCCTGAAACTCTATGCATTAAGCATCAGGTTATGAACTAGGTCTATACATTATGCATAGATATATGCAAATCGAAAACACCTTTTTATGAGAAATTCATGCTGTAAAATCGAGCAGGTGTGACTGCATGCTTTATGTTTTTCTGCAAACTGGCCCTGTAAAATCAATAGCGGTGATGTGCAAAAATATTGGCCGTGTTTCAAAACGATTCACATTTGAAAAGGCATTGAAGCGGTGCCAGTGAACATCATCAGGATGCAGAAAGCATTAGTTTAGAAGCAGAGAATATGAGGACAAGCGCAAACCATGTTGTTCAATGTAGTCGGATGTTCTGCACTGGTGGGAAGAGTGTGTACAATGATATAAATTGTACTGAGACAAATTAAGATATGATAGAGTCTTAATTGGGGATAAAAAAAAATTGAAATGACAATGTACCTTTTCTTCACACTTTGACACTTTGATTTAAATTCAAAGGCTACGAGACCGAAATGAGGTTTGTTACCTAAGTCTATAAAAAAAGCATTTGTTATTATTTAATTTGTATTCTGAGACAACTGCTGTCAAAATGGTCGATTTTTAGATGAGTACGTTTATAGATCTTGATTATTAGATGATACTTTGCCTCCTATGACTCATTGAATGACTAACTACTGTACGCTTAGCTCCCAAGATGTTTATTTTTAGTTTGGTTGACGGTTGTTGCTTGTTTGACCTTTGGTTGGGAAAAAAAAAAATACATTACTGGCACATCATGTGATATTCTTTACATGATATAATGAGTTAGCACATACAGTAGGTAGCCATGCTGACTTTAAACATCCTTCCTTGTAAGGTAAGCCATGTGCCACAGGTGGAGATAGTCCAATCATCAGGACAGAACCATCCTTAGCGGTTACTGGTCAGGACTGTCGTCTTGCACCTCCAAGGCTGGGGTTTGAATCCCCCTTAAGTCCATGTGCATGAAGTTCTCTTGTGCATGTTCTCCCTGAACTTGGTGGGTTTCCTCCAAATGTTCCAGTTTCCTCGCACAGTCCAAAAGCATGCACTGTAGATTGATTAGTGTTTCTAAACTGCCTATATTGTATGAGTAAGAGTGTACTTGTGCCATGTGATGAGTTGGCACAACATCCAGGTGTCCCCTGTATTCTTCCCCAAGTTCCCTTGAATAGGCTCCAGATGTTCTTTGGCCCTATACAGGATAGGGATGGATGGATGGATAGATGTATTTATTTAACATCACATTAACATTATGAATGCCTTATATGCATAATGTAGAATACATTACATTATAGAATGAAATTATAAGTTTCAAGCCCAATTATAGATTGTTTAATTAAAGTTTGCACTCAAACATTGATTAAAGTATTATCACACTTGACTGTGTTTGGTTGCATGAGCTGCTATGACGTCCAAGATTGTGCACTGTTTATTTCATCCTACATTTCACTTCTCCATGTTGTATTTATGGATTTACCAACTCCTGAACATTTTTACATGTCACTTTTATATTAATGAAAACTGACATGCATTCAGCCGGGATATGGATAGCCTCAGGCATGGATTTGTTACTGAGCCCTGACATGCTGCACTGTTTGATAGGAAAGTGCTAAATGTAGGTACAGAATTCCTGACTTGTGTCCATCTACTGCAGTGAACAGTTTGTCAGCCCTATTCTATTATATCCGATAATGGAAAGGTCCTCATACACTATAGTGTATGAGGGCTTCTAAGCAGGGAATGGTCTGTCTCTCAACAGGGACACTGCCTTCTGGGACAAATGAATCAGGTGGAATAGCTTTTTCAAACACCTAAATGTCACTGCAATGTTGGGAAATGGCCTATCATCCAGTAATGTCCAATCCGTCAACCACTTCCTATCGTATTCAATCCCAAGAAGTGTGCATTCAGGTGTTTTTTCTTTTTTTTTTCTTCTTTTTTTTTTTTTTCTTTGAAGGTGCAACTTAAAGCAACCACCTGTGAGGTACACAGCTGGTGTTCATAGCATCATGGTTTGGCAGACAGCACCAGAACCGAAGGCCCATAAACAACAGCTTAATTGGAGTTAAATAGAAACTCTAGTGAGTGAACAGGTGCTGTGGTCACCTCTCATACAGAGATGGGTCTCCACACTGAGGCGCAGAGGAATAGCTAGGTCGCTTGGAGAGCAGCCAAAATGAGCTCACTTTTTTGCACGGGTTTAATTTAAAGCCGCAGCCAGAAGCAGAGTAGGGCCCAAAGAAAAAGTCAAATAATAATAATAATAATAATAATAATAATAATAATAAAAGAGAAAGAAAAAATAAAGGTTCTGAAAAATGAAGGAGTAAAACACAGTGAGCGAGGGAGAAAGAATGATTAAATGAGAGCAAAAGCGAAAGAGTGATAGCATGAGTGTATTGAGGCTAAACCAATACCTGTGACTGTGAAGGTCAGAGGACGAAACACTGTCCAAGAAAATCGATCATCCTGAAACCATCATCACCTTTAGAATTCTTTTCAGCACTGTTTCTCACACAGGACAGCTTTTGTTTTAAGCTGAAGGACACTGCAACTTTTTTTTACATCAAATATTCAGAAAGACAAGCAAATTAAACTTTAATCTTAGACTTTCCATAAGAAAAATTGCATGTGGCACACCAGTACAATGAAGACAAATAGATTGCTTTTGAATTCATCCATCTCGATATTCCATAAGGTGAAGTCAACACCAACACTGGGTACTGTGCATCGGCACACGTGTAGCTCCGTGTATCTCCATGATTAAACTAAAGCAGCAGCTACAGTAATGCAGACTGATGAAGGAAAGGCGTCTGTTACTTCTATATTACTGGGTTCTTATATAAGTCTCTGTGATGAGGTGGATGGAGATGATCTCCCGAATTCATCTCTACCTCCAACCACACTTTCCACCTTGGAATTTGCAATTTTCGAATCGGGATAACATCTCCTCATGCTTTCATGTAGCGTTACTGCAGTGTGCAAGTTAGAGCTGCATAAGGAGGAGGGAAAAGTGGACACTCAGGCTTGTATCCATTCAGTTACTCTCAGATACCTACCCAAGCAAGCAGCGGCACGTCTGAGACGTGGCTGTGGTGACAGAACTGACCTTTCATGTCTTTTGTGTCATTTTCACTTCTGAACTTAAGGTTTGGCATGTTTAGTGAAGTGTGAATCCTGTTTTTGAGCCGGTGGCAGCCCAAAAAGCCAATCCATGATCCACTAAGGTGTGGGAGATATACTGGAACTGCAACTTGTGCTTGAAACTCAGTACTGCATGCTGAAACTGGTTTTGCTAGGAGTGTTTTTTGTTGTTGTTTGTTTGTTTGTTTGTTTGTTTGTTTGTTTTTGTGGGCTGGGAAAGGCTTGATGTGGCCACATGGACAGAACATTGAATTGAAGTATCAGACCAGCAGAGGCGGCAACATTTGCATCAGAAAGTAAAAGTCCTTCCACAAATGTGTTCCATCCATTCACGAAACCAGCACAAAACAGCACTTTCACCCTCAAGCTAGCACAAGGCCTCACACCTCCAGGGTCTGGGTTCGACTCCAACTCGGGGTCGGAGCAAGTTCTCACCCTGCTTGGTGGGTTTCCTCCGTGTACTCCAATTTCCTCCCACAGTCCAAAGACATGCAGATTAGACCCTGTATACAGGATAAAGCAGTAAAGACGATGAGTTAGTGAGTGGATGGTTTAGTTAACGGATGGAACAAATACGTGGCAAGACCTCCACTTTCTCAAGCCACAGAAGTGGAGCACTGTTAAATAGATAGTGGCAGTGAGAGCATCATAGCAAAATGCACATTTTGTGCTAGTTTCCGTCCATCTGTCTAATGTGTACAGGGCTTATACTGTATAGGGTCACAAACCAAGAGACCATCCCAGTGAACTCAGAACACAAGGCAGGGGACACAAGGACCAAAGACCATAGACCCTGGAGCTGCGAGGTGACAGTCTTAATTACTAAGCCACAGCACTGCCTTGTGCAAGCTTGAGGGCGAAATTATTCCTGCACAATAACAAGCCAGGTACTCAAACCACACTATTTTTTTTTTTTCCTTCTTGATTGTTAGTGGCAGTAAAACATTACCTAGTGCCTACTATTTTACAAATCTGTGTAAGGGAAAGTGACATATAGACATGCTCAATCGATCCCCAGCTAGGGAGGAATTCTTCTATGCGGAAGCAAGCCTGCAATCACGATCCCCAAACAAAGGCCAGAATTGACTCGAGTATTCGGGCCAAGTGTGAAAACATCCCTTAGTTAATCAGGGTTGCATTTGCAATATTTGACTCCATAAAGCAGAACAAATAAAAGAAGTCAGATATCAATGAAGTAGCTGATATATTTTCCAAAACGTTCTTGTACAGTGCAATACCATCTGAAAAAAAAGTTACAAAAAATAGACGATAACCTAGATTTTACTCAGTTTCATGAAAGTCTAGTCATCTCTGTGCTAAAATGAATCTTTTTTTTTTTATCTTGAGATAGAAAGCAAGTGGCCATGTTAAAGCTTAATGAGTGCATCAAGATGACTGACTACATGCAACACTGGAATGTTTTTTTAAAAACATAAAAACACAAGAGGAGAGCATTCATTACACCTTTTTTTAAATGAATAGCACATGTCTGATCTAGTGCTGTTTATAGAGATGAACTTAAATCATTAGTTTCACTGCTTACTGAACCACCTGCTGCAGTTAAATCCATCTGCGGGTTTTTATTTAATATGCGTAATGCGATGCAGACCTCAACAATTACCACTAAGACAAATTTGTCCTACGTGAAAACAAGCTGGGATAATAAAACATGCTAATTAACAGTTTTCCCTTGACTGTCATCACATAATGTTTGAGGTGGCGTGTGGACCTATTTAGTTATCATGCACTGTCCTAGGAATTTATGGTACTGTACATTTCTGTGCTCATTTCTCACTTCATTTTTAGGGCCCAAGCACTATGACATCGGCCCTATGTCATCATAGAGCGTGAAGGGCCCTCTTGTCCTTCTAAGGTTTATTATTTTTTAAATAACTTTCTGTGCAATATTATATTAAATGACATCACATTGAGTGACGTCAAATTGAGTGGCATCATAGTGTGATGCTTTTGTTTCCAACATCTGGGGTTTTTAGGAGGTCTAAACATAAAATTCCCCCTTTTCCAAAATTAAAACGTCCCCTTTAAATGCATGTGACCACTGTGCCTCATCATTGCTTTATATATTATATATGCATTTTTTTTCCTTATGATTTTATGCCATGTGTGAATTATTAGATGTGTAGAGACCATGTTGAAAGAACAATTAGCCTTCTGAAAAAAGGTTATTAGCAAGTAATTGTCACAGAAGTACGTTCTTGATTTGTATATTATTGTGGAAGGAGCCTATAGAAAAGTTAGAAGAGTTCGTCAGTTGAGGATTTTTAGCCCTTAAAAACTCCTCCACCCAAAGGGAAATTCTGGAACACACTCTTGCGACCAATGTGCTAATATTTGCTTTGATTCACTGTGTTGCTGTAATTGCCTCAAGCCAGAGAACTGGACATCAGCTCACCGTGCAAAGAAACTATATTTCATCACCTTCTGATCAGCAGTCATTGAAAAAAACATTCAAAATTAATATGGAGAGTGAATCTTAAAAGATAACATAGAAACGCTAAAATGTCAAACTAACCTCTCACCAAGATTTGTCTTCCAAGAGTAAATCAAAGATCTGTTTCTTCTTAATTTGGTCTCTGAATATCTTTTCCCAGCAAGCAGGGGCTTTCGATTCCACACTGCTAAAACGTGAAATATAAAATTGCCTTAATACACTCCACCATCCTCTCATCCCCCGTTTGCTGAAAAGGTTGCCAGGCAATATTCTTGCTAAACACACACTAGATTGGACTGGGAGAGCGTGGGTGAGTCCAATACTTTAGCCTTTAGGAGGCACGAAATTACATCATTATAAAAAGCTTGGCATGTTGGACATGTTCAGAGCAGCACTGCACTATCAAAACTTGCCCTGGGAGAGATGGGAAGAGGAACGCTGAAGAAATACGCCAGTGAAGTGCCTCGTAATTCGTAAATTTCACACTCGGTTCAAGCCCCTACAGTGGGTTTCATTTCTCTCTGGAGATCAGTACGGGCTTCGTAGTTCTCTCCTTATTCACGCAGTGCATTCTGGGATATCATTTTCAACAGTCAAAGGGCAATGGGCTGCTGAAGTTGATGTGTTAACAATGCAGTACATCCCTACTGGTTAGCTGATTTGATCTATGAGCAAACAGAAAAACAGCTACTGAGTTACTTTGCTGCAAAGAGATTGGGATTTTGCCAATACACCGTGGCATTCAACTAGGGCACTACCAAGTCCATAGAGAGAGAAAAATCATTACCACCAGAGTAGTTTTCTCCATGTCATAGCTGTGCCCTAGAGGGTGCTGCTTGCCCACTTAATTTTTTCAATCTTTTATTTTGTGGTTAGGACTTTTGGAAATCTTGATCGTAAGACGGCCCAAGCTGCCACTGATGAGCCATTGAGCAAGGCTCTTATCCCTCTCTGCTCTGTAGGGCACTGTATCCTGGCTGACCCTGCGCTCATAATGTTGACACATAACTGAACCATAATTCTAAAGCCAAAGTTAAATATGTTATATGGATGGAGCCTCTATGCAAATCTTTTATGTTGCCTATGAACTGTGAACGGAAACCATAAACAAGGCAACATTTTTGTGTGAATTTCTATAACTGCAAAATACAAACCTTACTAATTGTGAGGGTAATGTAGCAGAAAACATTGTCATCAAGGGTCGTGATGGAAGGCACGCACCACCCCGAGGGCTGAGGAGCACGCTGCCGAGCTGGTGCAATATGATTCAGATGTTTCTCCTATTTCACTACGCTCCTAAAGCTAATGCACCTCATTTAATATTGACATTAATTTAACCGTTATTTTCCCAACGATCAACCACTAACCTTTAGCAATCCTTGGCTTTTATCATGCATTCTGTGGCAGATGTAGTCAGTGCGAGTAAAATCTTTATTAAATCCAGAATGTCAGATAAAATTGTAATGAAACAGGGCAAGGTCAATCAATCAAGCAAACAAAGCAACAAAAAGAAATCCAGACCAAATATGTGGAAGTCAAAGTCAAGGAAATACAACTATAAGTAATGCTCAGAATTGCAATCAGGAACGAAAGTCAAAGCTTTGCAAAGAAAAAAAAGACCAGGTTCAGGTGACGTGCAGGTTGATGTGACAGATGTGTGGGAGGTAGAAGGAAACTGGCAACTCCAACCAGAGGTGCTGGAAACCCAACTCTCCACAAAGACATTCACTTAAAAAAAAAAACCTGGAGAAAGTGATATTATTATAATACTTATGTGTAATGAAAAAAAATACAGTTCTTATGCAAGGAGTCTCCAGGAAACAACATCTGCACCAGATTAGCTGAACAGCTGTCTTCTCCTGAAGAGCCACCAGAATGCCTGCAGGACTAAAATTATTGTTGAACAAAATCATAATACTTGAACAGTCGGCAGTTTTGAGTTCCACTTTGCTCTGTGTAAAGCATAAATTATCTATGAGAAGATGAAGAAGAACAGATTTTATATACACTCCCAGGCCACTATTATTGGGTACACATGTTTAACATGGCAGCAACTCAAAGCATTTAGGCAAGTAGACATGGTTGAGATGATCTGCTAAAGTTCTTGCCCTGGGTTCGAACTGAGCATCAGAATGGTGAAGAAAGATGATTTAAGTGACTTTGAACGTGGCATGGTTGTTGGTGCCAGACAGGCCGTTCTGAGTGTTTCTGAAACTTGTATTTCTGATCTACTGGGCTTTTCACACACAACCATGTTTAGGGCTTACAGAGAGTGGTCTGGAATAAAGAAAGCATCCAGTGAAGACAGTTCTCCAGTTGAAAATGCCTTGTTGATGCCAGAGGTCAGAAGTGCATGGTTAGACTGGTTTGAGCTGATAGAAAGGGAACAGTAACTCAATAAACATCTTATTACAACCAAGGTATGCCGAAGAGCATCTCTGAACTCATAACAATGTCGAACCTTGAAGCAGATGGGCTACAGCAGCAGAAGATCACACCGGGTGCCGCTCCCGTCAGCTAAGAACCAAAAAAAATTGAGGCTACATTCCTCATGGTCTCACCAAAATTGGACAATAAAAGACTGGAAAAATGTTGCCTGGTCTGATGAGTGTTGTTTTCTGCTGCGATATTCGGATGTCAGATCTCAATCGAATAGAGCACATTTGGGATATGGTGGAATGGAAGATTTGCATCATGAATGTGCATCCAAAATGTCTGCAACAGCTGCGTGACGCTACCATGTGGACCAAAATCTCATGATCTCATGTCATGAAGAATTACGGCTGTCCTGAAAGCAAAAGCATGTCTTTCTCAGTGCTATCACGGTGTAGCTAATGAAGTGGCCAGTGAGGGTACGTTATCTCCATGTCTCCTTTGTAGTATCGGAATGCAACTTGGGCATTCAAATATTTCCAGTGAGGACACAAGGATGCAAAAACTGATAAAAGGAATCACTTTGAGCAACACCCCTGGCAACACCTTGAGATTCAGAGTACACCATCTGTCAGAGCACATCCATTATAATTAAATGACCTTTTCTTGAGGTAAAATGGTTCCTTCATGCTTTCCACTCATTTTATGTGTAATGCACTGCATGAATACTGAAAAGAAGGAGAAATGCTCAAGCAGATATTCATATAAGAAGCAAGTGGGTTTGTATGAAAAAGCTTGGAGAAGCTGTTAGCTGGAAATGGCTTGAGATAAAAATGAGCTAACATGACATTTTAATTTTGTTCTTATCCCTCCCATCTTAGAGGCAATTATCAAAGTAAGTAAAACTCCAGTTGGCTTTGATATTGCTAATTTTTAATTTCACTGTTAAATAGTGCCACAGCTCTATAGAAGCTGATATGAAATCTTGAACAGGAGTGGCTGGAGCGCAGTATGAAGACAAGGCATTATTGAAGGCTTACCATGCCTCATTGCCATTTCATAATTGTGTTTGTGGCCACTACTGTAATTATATCCCTGTTAATTATGCAAAGGTTTTTTTCCCCCCCAAAAAAGCAAATGTGCATTTTCTTTACAAACAGCGCTATCTATTAGGTTGCTCAGATGGAGTGCAATACAGTTTTTGTTTGTGTGTGTATTTTTTCTACCTTTTTGTAGCCACAGATATCTAATAATTACGGCATAATAATGATAATACATAATGATAATACAAGGCAAGATAAAATCATTATCTGAGTAAAATCCTAGACTGAGATGAAACCAGCCATGACAACCCATTAAGATTCACTCAGAAGGCTATTTACTCAGAGTGGTTGTATTCAGTAATAGCATATGCAATGTATAACAATATTACCATATATCTAAGAGCATGCATTATCTAAAAGAGGCATAAAAGAAACACAGTCACAGAATTGTATACAGAATACAGAATTATAAATCCCTACTGGACTAGAGAGTAATAAAAAAACAATATCAGACTGTAAATCACTACAGTGTACACAGACAGAGAGAGATATATTGTATATAATATAGCATTATTATATCTATTCCATATAGAATAGAGTGATATATTTTAAATGATTGTGATCAGAGATCATTTAAGTGTTTTGTTAAAATCAAATAAAAAGGATAAAAGTAGAACTCTGAGCTATTAATTACAAGACCTTAAGGAACTGGGACTAAACAGCTGTGTTGCCTTAAGGAAAACCACTTATCATTGAGGCTAATCGGGGGGGGGGGGGGGGGGGGGGGGGGCC
>JAQMYL010000038.1:1659014-1672730 GCA_030014365.1 Clarias pachynema
TTAGATTCACTGATGGTGCAGATTAAACTTCAGGCAGAGATCTAAGGACTGCAGGAGATTCAGTAAATTCTGTCCAGACAGTTTTGTGTGATGCTGAGACTGAGACTGGTTTCAGTTGCTGTAATGTATGAAATGTAAAGATATCATTGAAAGAGTGAGTTCTGACCAACGTACAGACAAAACCTTTCTTTTATTTATGTATATAAAATATGGATTTCTGGGACTGCAGCTTTGATCCTTCAGGAACAATGAACGTTGCACTTGTATTGTGTTGCTTGTGATATTCAGTGATAACGATGATGTAACAAAGCGTCAGTAGTTTGTTGGACAAATTTAATTCCACATAATATCAAGTCGTCCATTTATCCGTGTTATATTTGATGGACAGGACGGAAGCGTTTGATTTCCGTCTGTGTGCAGTCATGACGTAAGCTGGGGGGAAAACCAACACTTTTAAAAACATTTTGAAAATATCACACGTAGCATTAGTGGACATGGACTCTTTTTCCAGCAGGTTCTGATTGTGTAGGAGGAGACGGACTAGGGGCAAGTTGTGAAAGGCTGCCCCTGCCCCGTGTAATTCCTCAGGTTAACGTGAGGTTGTTTAGGTCGGGTCTCTCCCGAGACCAGACAGAGACACAGAGAGAGAGAGAGAGAGAGAGAGCGCTCTTAGCAGTTGTCCCGTGTGACAGTCTTGTTTGGATTCCAGGGCTTTTGCACAGCATGACTCGATAGCCACAGCCTGGCGCCGTGCCAACACAGATACCACGCCAACGCCGATACCGTCTGCATGTGTGCGATTGCATAGAAATAGAAAGAGAAACACACTTCCAAGGAAGACTTGCCTCTGTCTGCTGCTGCAACTTTGCGAGCTCTTCTGATCGCCCTTTTCTTTCTCTTCTGGATTCTTCCGCGGTATCGGTCCGCTCTGAAGATCCGCTCCGAAAACAAGCGCACGACATCCAGGCAAGACTCAAGGTCAGTGTTCATCCCTGAGTTTACTTGAACCGAACCAGACCAACTGCTGTTTTTCCGCATGACTGCGAGTTCAGGTGAGCGGGTGCCAGCTGAAGGTGTTGAGTCACAGGAAGAACGTCAACAGATCGCTTTGAATTTCACTCTGGACGTTTTATAAATCCAAGCGGTTTTGCTAAGGGTTTCACTGTAAAGATTTTGCCGAGTGTGAATAGTTTATTTTGTTGTGTACTGTGGTAAGTCATATTCCTCCACGTGACAGGAAGGCCTGGTGTCGTTCGGTCCGTACCCCTAGGTGTCCGGACCGGCCCTTGCGGTAACCTACGGCACCCCGAGCGCTGTAAACAAAGTCGGACTGTTTGCAGTTTCAGTGAGGCAGAGCTCCGCTCATGCGGACAGAAACAAGTCAGGCCGGAGGAATGTGTTGAATGCGAATGCCATAGCTTTGACGAAGGCATGTGACTTGTTGAGCAAAAGAAAAAACAGGGAGGAGTGAAGTTTCTCATACGGAACAGAGTGCAACACTGCTGACCTTTTTCTACCAGGGAAGAAATTAGAGGAAGCACACGTAAAAGATGACGGCAGTGTGTCAGAGTTGTGTGTGAGTGATTTCAAATGTCTTCAAATGGCATTATTCTATCCTGGTCAGATGACTCGATCCGTCCCGGCTCTTGGACGTAATTCTTGACCTTTGGACGGCCTTTGTAACGAACCCGCGGCTCTGAGATCCGCGACACGCAGCGGTTATTTTGAGAAGTTGTTTCTACGTAAGCGCTGCAGACTGTAAACACCGGCGAGCCGAGGGCCCGAGCGAAACCCGGACACACTCCTGGTTAAGAGCTATCGATCGGTGACCTTGTTCCTACCGCAGCGCAACAAGGGAAAACCCTAACGGCTGATTTATGCTCTGTCGCTTTGACTCCGCGGCGGGAACATTACTCCAGGGTGTGTATGGCTGCTTGTGATTGTGTGTATGTGTGTGTGTGAGAGAGATGTCTTTGTAAGTAACGATTAAGACTAGATAAACACAAACATACTGTATACCATGAAGCGAATAAAGGTTGTGAAAGTTTTGACGCTGTGCTCTGAAGGAAGGTTCGAGTGTCTCATGGCCGGAGGAATCCGTGGATGAGGTGGACACGCATTCCATCGGTGTATGGAAAGAGCAGCTGGGACACACCAGGCAGGGGTATAACGGTCTGTCTCTAGGGAAGGCTGAGCCGAAGAGGAATGCCAAAACAAAGCTGCGAATAACGCGAGCGAATAAGTGGTTAGCGTACAGAGACCCGGGTTAAGTATGGAAAAATAGTTTAAGAAGAAAAGAAAAATGTCCGTTTGCTAAGGGGTCCAGGAGTTGAGCAGAAGGAACGAGGGCCAGGCTGCTGCCACCTGTGTAAACAAGTAAGGTTTTAAGCAACATGGAGCTTGCTCAGGTTAAAAAGTTCAATAGTCGAGAAATAAACTCGGCGTTATTGGTTTGGATGTGCCAGGTTTCAGATCACTCGCCCAATCCAAACAAACTCTCCTCACGTCTCCTCTACACCGCTGAGCCGCGCGTCTCCTCAAGGTCACATCACTGTCTTTTCTCTTCCTCCTCCCGCACCTGTCCCACCCCCAAACGACAAAGACGTCAGCAGCTTCAAAAGGTTCCCCCTCAGTCCGTATCGTTCTGCGCTTATCTAATCGCGGCAGGAGAAGTGTGTCAAGGATGCTACATGATGTGCGCTTGCTTATCTCTCCTTAGCACCGAGCTCCATTTCCTGCACGGTCACGTCTCTTCCTTAGTCATAGAGGCGCAATTAGATTTGTCCTACTTCAGTCCTGGGTTGTGCAGCGAATGTGATTTAGTGTGATTAGCACGGGGCTGAGATTGGATTACGCTCCTTTTGCACTGCGCGTCCTTTCCACCCGGTTTCTATTTTTATTTCCTTTTTTTTTTTTTTTTTTGTCCTCCTCTGATGACGTCATGTCTAAACAGCGATCTACTCCCGTGTTCAGATACGATTGCCTTCCGTATCTGATTCGATCCGCACCCGAGTTAGGACGTATCATTCTCAACACCACCTCTTTATGCAGACTCGCGGTTCGGTTCCCGAGCACGGAACGTTCGCGTTCTCACTGATTAAAGAATGAACCAGACTTTGGGGTCGAGTGTTCTCAGAAACGTATTGTGTCTCCTGATCGTGAGCGAATGTAAACAAATAAACAGACGTTGTCGTGAGTGAAGGATTGGCATGGTTGCTGATTGGGGTCAAAGGTCACAAGATGGCGATGCTAATCCGTCCTGCTTGTGTTCAGCGGTTTGACTTCTTTATTGAGATATTTGGAGATTCAGGGTCCATGTGTGAGCGTCACAGTTTCTTGAAATATTTTACAACATTTCTATCACACCATGCTGGAAGTATGAGTAGTTACAGGTTGCTGTGTGTGTGTGTGTGTGTGTGTGTGTGTGTGTGTGTGTGTGTGTATTCATGGAAGTGGGCTTGGTGCGGGTGGAGTCTGGAGATCACAGAGGGAATGTGAGGAATGAGGCCGAGTTATCGGATGGAAAATATTTTTGGGGGATGACCGCAGTTGTGCGAGTGTTGTTGTGCTGGGAGGAGAGGAACATGGCAGGAGAGAGGCGGGGGCCTGGCCCTCTCTCTCTCTCTCTCTCTCTCTCTCTCTCTCTCTCTCTCTCTCTCTCTCTCGTTATTTTCAGTCCATTGTGTCTACTTCCTGTGGGTCAGGGGTTATTGGAGCAGGGAGTTGTAGCTTGGCCCGAAAGAGCGCGAGCACGAGTTAGAGAGAGAGAGAGAGAGAGAGAGAGGGAACTTGAATAGAAGTAGAACAGCAACAGCTCGCCGCCACCTCTTGTTTTTCGTCTCCTCCGGTCAACAATTAATCTCGACAGGTAAATACCCGCCTGCACGTTGCACTGGAATTGTTCGCCGCATCCGCTTCAGGTCTCCTTGGTCCCGTGGTGCGTCGTCTGCCAGACTCTATCCTGTTTTTGTGCAAGCGGCGTGACGTGACGCCGCGCGCCGCTACCGGAACGGTTTCCGAGGCTCTGGATGCGGGACGGCGGGAGACGCACGATAGCTCGTGGTCGTCTCAACGTCCTACTTATGTAACGCGCAAGGCTTCCTGAGAGCGGCCATATTGGAGCCGTGTTTACGGAGAGAGGAAACCTCCTCCTGCGTCGGTCAGTGCGGTTCTGGGTAAATTACGTTACGTTGCTGGAGCGGAGGGGGAGCAGCGCCGGAGTCGTTACACTGCAGTGCAGCCATGCGGCCACGCGGCCCGCGCAGACGCTCAGTCGCCGGTTTTTACGCTCCCGAGTGACCGAGGTAAGCAAGCAGCGTTTTTATCGCAGATGCAGTAAACAAACAAACGAATAAAAAGAATATGATGTGCACGATTATGTTTTGGGGTTTGGGAATTTGGAGAAAATAACGGATTTGATTTCCCAAAACAAAGCAGCAAAGCAGGAGGATTGTTAAAGACAGGTGTGTGATGCTTTTCGATTTTTGGATTCAAATCCAGATCATTTCATTTAAAACTTTTTCAGTCCATGTGCCAGTGAGTGTGTGTGTTTTGCTTAAAACAAGGGACCAAAGAGCTTGAGTTGAATGAAGGAAATGCCCCCCCCCCCACATCCATCCAGCCCCCATCCCCCCCCCCCTCCACACACACACACACTTACAAACATGTCTAAAGTTAGATGTGTCCAGCCATGCAGCTCACAAGTGTGACAATGGAGGCAAAACAGGAAGTCTTTTTCTTAGAGTGTGTGTTGGGAACAGATGATCAGGAAGATAAAAAAAAAACGCCAACAAAGTGGAAACTTCCAGCGTGTGTGTGTGTTAAAAAAGACTTCCTGTATCAGAGGTGCATCACTGGACACTGCTCTGAGAGCTACAGGAAATGAACTGGTCTCCTAAGGCAGCTTGTGTGTGTGTGTGTGTGTGTGTGTGTGTGTTCTTGCCCTCTTTGATTCTCCCTCCTGAAATGCTCAGCAGGACTCAGTGTTAATGTTTAAACCCATGTCTCTTTCTTCCTCTGGCTGACGGTGAGCCGTTTCTTCCTCTCGCCAGCCGTCTGGTTAATGCCTCACTGGGGTTCGTGTGCAGCGCGCCGGCACCCTCGCGCTCGTACACTCGCTCGGCTCTGCCCCCGTCGGTGTCCCGCTCAAGGAGAGCGCGAGACAGATAGACGGGACGAAGCCGACCCAGACTGCTTATATAAAACGTCTGGCGCTGCTGCTGCTGATCTTTTTTTGGATTATCGATCCCGGCGTTGTCCGTCTTACCCGACGCCTCCGTTCCGTCCTGTTCCGTCCTGATCCGTCCTGCCTCCTCTGTTTGCTCTTGAACCGGGCAAGCACGGTCATGCTGGATTAACCAGCTTTCTCCATCTAATGGATCTTCTGACTTCTTGTGGCGTGAACCCGAGTAACCTTTCAGGTTTCATACTTTTGTAAACATTGCACTGACATCTGAAAAGAGCTGCTTTTACAGGAGTCGGGATCGCGATCGTACACCGCTGGCTGGCTTTGCTCTACACTCTTCTTGTTTTTTTTTTTTTCTTCTGGATCGTTCGACTCGGTGCAGTTTTGCACTCATGACTCCATTCCAGTACAGCGGTAAGTGAAACTGGTTGTTTTTAGGTTTTGTACAGTACAACTGCTTTTTAATCACAGGAGGCCAATTGTGAAATAATGGGTGGCACCAACTTTTTTTTTTTATTGCGTTATTGTTAGCAATGGTTTAAATGTAATGCAGTAAATGTAAATCATTTTATTTTCATATCAATAAAACTCACACGCAAGCCACCAGTTTTAAACCTCGCTGTTAAGATTTGTCTCCTTAATCCAGTTACTGCTTTAAACTCGGAATATTCCCTTCATCATGTTACTCATGCATCTACTGTATTATTGTATATGATGATAATCATATGCGTTTATTGCCAATACGGTCATTGATCATTATACTGGACCGACTGTCAATATGACTGGGCATTATTATTTAAAATTAATCATATTATGATACTTGATTTTCATACTTAAAGAGAATTCTATACAATATATTATGGATATACAATACACCATCTATCCCTTAAAACTCTGTTTTTACTGTACCAACCAAATCTGTTTCATTATTTTTAAAGCTTTTTCCAGACATCAGCAGCTTGAAATCAGTGTTTGTAACCAGTTTAAGAATATCGCGTATCTCCACGAGGAGTGTTGTGATGCGGTTTATCACAGTGTTGTTGTGGTTATATCATCACGTTGCCCCACCCTGAATTCCTCGCAATTAAAAGCAACAATAAAAGTCATTAAATTTCCTCAGAAAAATGAACACAGTCGACCAACAAACAGCAGCACGTGGAGGTGAGGAAAGTGTCGGCCAAGACACGGTATCAGATATACAGAAACACATTTGCTACATACAATTTAATCCCCTTAACATAAGTCTGTAGTGTCTGTAACTTTTTTTTTTTTTTTTTATTCAAATCTTTCAACGATCTTAACTGTCGTTCAGATGAAACTTTGGCCAGTTTAGATTTCACATGAAAAGACATAAACCTGGAAAAGTGTTTTATACTAAAAATGTAAAATTGTTAAGATGTTGCAACATGAATTTGACATGGTTACGGACACTACAGATTTTTTGCAACAGTTTTTACAGGTCATATGCTTCTAGAAACTTAGACCTAATGTTACTATCAAAGCATTTTAAATGATTATTGTTTGAAGTGAGACAATATAACGCTGAAAAATGTCCATTTTCGCGGCAGATATAAAATCATCTCTTTAAAACGGCTGAAATTAGCCGAAATTGTTCGGGAAGTGAGATCGGTCACTTCCATAAACTTCAGAAGTAGCTTCTTTGACACACTTTTTATGTATTTTATCTATAACATAAAAAAATAAATCAGCACAGAGAGTAAAAATAGAGCAAGTATGAGGTCTGAGCTTCTTCAGGGTTAATCCTGGGTCCTGTTGCGTTGTGTAAGATCGAGGACGGCAATTAGCGACTTTTTACCCTGATAGTCGAGTGATCTGTCGATTTCTGAAGTGATAAGTCTTAAACACAGTGACTCTTATTTAGCTTTCTTTTTTCCAGCTTCTAAAGTTTTTCCAGAGGTTGATTTAGTCACGTGCTAACTAACGATAAAGACGAAAACGAAAATAAATCTTTAATTAAAAACATCTTCCCTGTAGATACAAAACATAAAGATATAAACTGATGTTCTTATGTCAATTATATATAAGCTGTAAAGCTGGGAGAACGGGAAATATAAAGTCAGCACACAGCGACACACGCTAATTAGCCACGTTCTCCTCAGGTGTGTGTCCTTTCCCACTTCCTGACTCTCGCCCCTTCCCGCAACAATGACGACTGGCCACGCCCCCACCACCACGCCGTCTCTTTATTTTCTGATTCTATCAGCCGGGTCGAGACTGAAATGCTTCCGCGCGTTAGAGATTTTTAGTTGTGAGCGTGTTAGCATCACGCTGCTAATCGCTTCACCTCAGTAAACAGTGATGTCTGCACGTCAGAGCGTCGGAATGAAAAACACACGATGACGTCACCAACTAATCAACACTCAAACCCGTTATTGCTGACTCGTGTGTATAGAGATACAGCATTTAGATGGACGTATCGCGTGCGTGCGTGTGTTTTAAACCTGCTTGTTGGTGAGGGAGATGCAGAGCGCTCAGAGAGCTAACCGCGTTAACTTTTTGACCTTTTGACCTCGACACTGAGCCGTTAAGGGCTTGTCTTGTCTTCATGAATAAGAGGATTGATGCTGGGTGTTCTTACAGGGATGGACCACGCAGCTGTTCAAGCTGTTCCCAAGGTCATCCTGTTCGACATGGAGCCCATCCCTTCTCACACACACACACACACACACGTAGACAAATCTCTGCCTTGGCTGTTCTTGTGTTTTCTTGCTTGATAGGTAGGGAGATTTCCATGTCCCTGATGAAAACTAGAAAAACCGCACAGAACATAAATCACGCTGGCGCGCGTCGGAGCGGTGGGATCGCTGAGGAATTGGAGTTTTGCGAGGGAGTGGAGTGACGACTTCATCCAAAATTTTATTCCCAGCTCCATGTGTTCCAGATCTACACTCATCATCCAGGCCACAGAAATGGCGCTTATGCAGACGTGGTTATTATTTTTCTGCATAATTATGAAGCCTGTGTATGTTCAAGCCTGAGTAGCAGAGCGGTGGATTTACGTTATAACGGCTGTATTCAACCGTTTCCTCATCAGCATCTTTTACCTTTTCTCTGTTTAAAACTTCAGAAAAAACTACGGTGGCATATAAACGGCAGAAATTTAGCAAGAAATTCGGAGGGTTTTCCGCATACGAGTGAACAAATCGAGTCGAAGCAAACGCCGGCTAAGTTGCGCGTTTGTTTGGGAGACGCTCAAAATTAGTTTGCGTCAGTGGAAAGCCAAGCAAAGCGAGTTTACTTTTTTAAATTTATTTATTTACTTTTTTGCATTTTGTGTAAGGTTAAGTAAAGACATAGCACCGCGCGTATCAATAATGTTAGTAAGAGGTAAAGGGAGCCGCTTTCAGTTTGGTTTTTAAAGCATCTGGTGCCGAGAGGAATCATAAACTAAGGTTAAGTGAGGTTTAATGTCTATTTATTTCATATTTTACTTCTTTTACATGTCTTTTCTAAATGTTTTGATTGTTTTTATATGCAAAAATATGATTATAATGTTGGAAATTGGTAATATGTTTGGGCGACTGGAACGGATTATCTGCATTTACATTATTTCCTATGGGACGATGCGTTTCACAGTATGAAATTTTACTTTAAGAACTCGCCGCAGGAACGGATTTGAAATAAATTTGTATGCCGACGTACCGCTGTACTCGTATTACTAAGAAACCACGATGTGGCAAGAGTTCTGGTCCTTATTGTCCTTCAGACTTGGTCAAAAAACCTTACTTTAGCCCTGACACTGGAGACTCCTTCCAGAACTGTTAGCATCTAAGTTTAAGATCCACGTATCTACTGATCGGGTTGTCAGCTCCATGCCCGGTTGTACCTGAACAGTTGAGGCTCAAGCACCAAACAGTGGATCCTGGGGCTCGAACCGGGCCCAACATCTTAACCACTGGCAAGAGTTCTGGTCCTTATTAACCAGACTTCCTGTTCTTTAAAAAAACAGTAGTGATGCTCTCTTCTTGCTATGGAAGATGCAGTAAGGCTAACGAGACGACTAAGAAATCTGATTACTGACTTAAAAAACAGAGTATTAAAGCCACATCAGCTTTAATTATCTATCAATCAATTAGTCATTCAATCAGTTAAGCAGTAAACCTCAGGTCTCTGGTCCATAATCAATTTCCCCAAACGGTACTCGAAGGCCAGTATCTCTCTCTCTCTGCTCAGGAAGCCGTGTTGATTTTATCTAAACGTCCTCAATCCATTAATCCGTGTTTCCGTGTTTATTTAAAAGACAAAAGGAAATAAAAAAACACACAGCTCGTCTCAGGGCCGCCGGACGGCAGAGAAAGACAGTCAGTAAGTCAATATTCACTGCGTACTCGTGTGTGACCCAGCTCTTAGCTGCTTGGCAACATCAGGACCACACACACACACACACACACACACACACACACACACACACACACACACACACACACACTCACACACGCCTCTTCCACTTCAGGGTGTGTTTGGAATTAGATTAGATTCAGTTCTAGTCTCTAGTCCACTTGGATTTCCGTATATTTTTAAGGGATTGTAATTAGATAAGTGATGGAGAGAGAGAGAGAGAGAGAGAGAGAGAGAGAGAACACAGGCGTAAGGTAGAAGCAGTGGAATACAGAGCGCATGATTTTTTGATTAACATTAGGAAATTGTTTTATATCATTATTTTCAAGCCGGATTCATTGTTGAAATGGTTTAGAAGATTTCCATGTAACCAGAGTTCCACTTTTTTACAATAAATTACGAAAGGAAATTTCACAATATGATTTATTTTTTTAAATGCACTGTAGGTTTGAACCCGTTTTCTATTTCCAGGATCTGTTCCGATGGTTTAATGAGAACGTCTTGGACATGTTTACATGATCCCCATTTTCAGTTGTTCAGGTTTCTTTGCGTGTCCATCGGCGTTATTTCCATATATTTCCATATGTCATTTCCGTTTGTTTCTTGTAAAGTCAACATGATGCTCAAATAATTTTGAATAAGAGATGGAGAAAAGAATGGATTCAGTTATGAATTTAATTTTTTTTGCCAATAAACGTATGGACGTGCTGACTCCAAAATCCATTTTTAAATTGTTTATTATGTTTATAATGGAGCTGCAGCGGTCGATTAGCTGGTGACTGGTTTCCCGCTCGAGACATGACGATCAGTGCCGCCAGAGAAAGGCATTTTTATGGCGTAACCTTTTCGAAAGTTGCAACGCGCTTAAAAAGCCCCCCTGCTCAAGCGAATCAGTCTCGAACCCGCTCATTACACACGTGCGCACCAGTCCTACAACACCGCGAGCGCTTATTAGCCTGGTTAGAAGCCGCGCGTGTCTGTATGCTCACGACAGGTCAAGACTTTGGAGACATTTGAGACGTTAAAATTTCATCGTTTCTTTATAATCCTACAGGTGGCGCAAACAAAATGTAATATAGAGAAATGATGTAATGCAGAGTCAGGATATTTCTAACATCGTGATATGGAATCGCAGTGTGAATCGAATCGGCGTCGCGATAATATCGTATCAGGTGGCGGCTGCTGATTCCGTCCCTGTTTTGCACGTTGTTTTTGTCCTAGAAATCAATAAGTGTTACGAGAGGTCAGAGGTTAAATCATTTAGAGATGGATGTTGATTGTTTTCGAGGTTGGTGCAACAGCAGTGGTGTGTATGTGTGTGTATGTGTGTGTGTGTGTGTGTGTGTGTGTGTGTGTGTGTGTGTGTTTTTTTATAGATTGTAGCATGTTGTTCTAAAAACCTGGCTGGAAAATAATGTGTGCCAGAGTAAACAAATAACAATGTAGTCACAGAATCCTGGTGTGTGTGTGTGTGTGTGTGTGTGTGTGTGTGTGTGTGTGTGTGTGTGTATGTGTGTGTGTGGGGTGATTGCAGGATAAGAGGCCTTATCCCCCCCCTTAAAAAAATCCCCCAGTTCTGTGTAAACTCCGAGTCCCCTCTTTCCTGGTAGGTCAAAAAGTGGGGACTTGGATGGAACTCGGTCGGTTCTGGTAAGAGATAATCTGCAGAGAGAGAAACGGCAGGAATGTTGTGTTGGAGCGGAGATCTGGCCGGCTGTGGAGACCGGAGTGACGAGATGAAAATACTTCACATTTCTGTGGCTTGTGTTGTTCGAAACGAGGTTTCGGATACTTACTGTAGGTAAGAGGAGGAGGGAATTCAAGTAGAATACGTGTGTGAGAGTGACGGAGTGAGTTTGTGTGTGTGTGTGTGTGTGTTTGCATGCACAGGCAGTGTGTTCCGACGTTTTTGCAGGCGTTTGCCTGGTCAGTGAACGCATCCCTCCGCGCTCCGTTTCCGTGTCTCCTACGTTACCCACGATGCCGTTCAGTCCTCCGATGACGCTGCAGTAGGATCGAATCCTTACTACCTGAAACAGACACTAAAGCAGCCAGGATTTATTCTTTTGATCTTTCCGTCTCATTTCCGTCTGTTTGAACGGCTTCCAAAAAAGACGTCGACTTTCTTGCTAAACTCGCCGAGCCGCGTCTCCGCTGAGATGATGAGAGATGCTCCGTTTTGCAGTGAAGTCTCCTGCGTCCAGAATACGCGGCATTCACGTGCTTAACTTGTTTACTTGACAATGATTCCAGACGCTGTATCGGTTTCACGCGCACACACACACGCACGCAAAACACTATTAACCAATTCACCAATCAGACGAGAGAGTAGCGAATGATTCAGTCGTACACCTCCATCGCTTCTCGCCGTTCCCATATTAGCGCGCGTTCGGTATCACGACGCTGGCTCGCTCAATTCCAGCCAATCAGAGGCCAGAGGAGGGACAGAACTGACCAATGATCTTCTAATGATCTGATGGCTGATTGTGATGCTGTCTCCAGGGTCCGGGTTCGATTCCCGCCTCGGGGTCTGCGTGTGTGTGTGTGTATATGGAGTTTGTATCTTCTCCCTGTGCTTGGTGGGTTTCCTCCGGGTACTCCGGTTTCCTCCCACAGTCTAAAGACATGCAGATTAGGATAACTGGTGTTCCAGAATTGCCCGTAGTGTGTGTGTGTCCAGGGTGTACCCCTCCTCGTGCCCCAAGTCTCCTCCTGGGATTGGCTCCAGGCCCTCTGAGTCCCTGTACAGGGTAATAGTGGTATAGACGATGAGAGAGTGAGTGAGAATTGTGATGCTGAAGTGCTGTAGTCCAAAAACATCACATGTGCTGTTTATCTATTTTTAAACTTGAGTGCAGTAAATATTTTGGTTGAGAAATGAGAATTGTGTGAGAGACTCGTGACCTCATGGAGAAAAATCGCGATTCACATGATGGCGTGCATCGTGTCGGCTTAACTGTAACTCTGCTCACCGCTAAGGATTCGTTATTTGAAGGAAAAGTGATTTCCTTTAAGGGGGAACTGTGAGGTCATGATTACTCCACACAGGAAGCCGTTACAGGCAGGAAACCCTTCACATCAGGTCTGTGTATCGAAACCGCCGTCCCCACATGCTCCTTAGTCCTCTAACGCACGTCCCTGGTGTCCGGCTGCTGTTGCACTTTCAGAGGGACACTACCAGGTAATGCTGCTCTTTCCATCTTCTGTGAAATAAGAACCCAGACAGCTTGCTTTCTTTCTTTTTCTTTTTTCCCATCTTTCTCCTCCATGGTAACGGATTGATTGATGGATTTGTGTCCGTTTCTCTCTCCTCCTCCCTGTTGGACGTGTGAAAGTGTTGCGTGGCTGCCAAGGCGTACGGAGAGCAGGCCGGGTCAGTCCTTCGCTCTGCTGCTCTAATTTAATAACCTCCGAGGACCGGGCCGAGCCTGAGGCTCAGTACATCATGCTTTGTCACTGTTTATGTGCTGCTTCCAGCCTGGCCTGTTTTTACTCCCGAGTGTGGGAGTGTGTGCAGCGCGCGCCAGGGACGGGTGACGACCCGAGAACGGCACGGCAAGCACAGTACGGCTGTACGGTCTACAGAGTCGATGCTTAAACGGCAACGGAGCTGTGTCATGGAAAGATAATGTCTGTAGATTTCAGGGAAGAGATAAACTCGGAGATATTCCTCCACACCGACGAGAATGAGGGATTCATGGCCAGTTATCGCAAACGTGTGACGTCGCGCAGTTATTAACGTCAGGGGTGGAACAACCGGGTGTATTAGGTTTAGGGGGCAATAACTTTTTCACGTAGGATACTCAGGTAGGTTTGGACAGCATTTTTCCCCTTTAATAAATGAAATCATCGTTTAAAAACTTGAAAGCATTTTGTATTTACTCATATCTTTGTGTAATATTAAAATTTATTTGATCTCAATCATTGAAGTGTGACAGATATGTTCGATCAGGAAGGGGCAAATACTTTTGCACCGGACTGTATGTACTGTACATTACAGAAGTTTACAAACATTTGCAACATGTTTAAGAAACGATACATAGTTTTGTAGTTTATAGTTTCGGTGTAGCTCGTATTAACCGATTATTAAATATGATTAAAATCGATTATTGAAACGATTAATCGAGTAATCCGATTACAAATGACAAATGATTTACTCAATAGCTCTTAAT
>JAQMYL010000038.1:1685566-1696238 GCA_030014365.1 Clarias pachynema
CCCCCCCCCCCCCCCCCCCCCCCCCCCCCCCCCCCCCCCCCCCCCCCCCCCCCCCCCCCCCCCCCCCCCCCCCCCTTAATCTTTTTTAAAACCAGACGCCAAAAAAACAAACACCAACAAAGATTTGACATTCCTTACAACCTGAGACTGCCGATCTGGTCTGAAGTGTTTGCTTGTGTGTGTGTGAGATTAAAGTGGCTCGAGTAGAATTCATTCTCCTGATGGTTTGTGCTTCAAAGCCCGGGATAATAATATCGAAGATTACGAAATGAAAAAAAGACTCTCATGAAGACTGATTCATTTCTTCCTGACCCGAAGCGGAGAAACGTCTCGAGAGGGATTTCCGCGTCTCAGGCCGCGTTATCCCGGAGCTCGAGGAGGCGAGAGATTCGTTTTGGACGGACCTCAGCAGACTAATAAGACTAATGATGGCGTTTCATATGCTTCAGGATAAGGAACGACATCATTAGTCTTAAAAAGGCTGTGTGAGACGTTTGGTTTCATGCCTCCTGCACCGTAAGGGCGCGTCGTTACCCCCCGTGAGGCGTCTGGAACGTTCAGGAGACGAGAAAACATTTTAATAAACAGCTGATTCCGGATCAGTTGGAGAGCTGAAGGATTGTGTAATATACGTTTGTTTATTGTTTACTGTACAAATAATAAACAATTGAAGTACATTCCCAAAGTTATATATAGCAACTTTTAAATTCAAATCAAAGACAAAGACAGTAATTACATCATAATTAGTTTTATTGCTTTGAGCTGTAGTGTGTATTGTGAGTGTGTGTATTTGCTCTGGAGGAGGTGTGTGTTTACTCATTTACTTTGTTGTTGCCACTGCTTGGCAAATGGTTGTGTAATTGATTCGCACTTTTTTCTTAGTTTGTTTAACTTAATACCATTAAATCTTTAAAAAATCACATTAAAATCACCATTAAATCACGGCTTTTGCACAAAATGCACTTTCTGTAAAGTACGTGCAACACACTCCGGTTTTTACTGCTTTTTTCTCCATCATCTTTGTCGTCTTCTTCTTTTGAGTTTATGGGCAGCTGGTGCAATATCACCACCTAGTGGACTGGAGTGTGTTGCAGGGCGGGGGGTGAGTTTATACAAGGCAAGACATTTAAACTATAGAAGTTTGAGGTTAAGGCTTCGGACTGCGGTTCGGAAGGTCCCAGATTCAAACCCCACAACCACTATATTAAACATACGTCAGAGTTATTTGTAAAGTGCGCTTTAGTGTTATAAAAAATCACTCGGTTTAATAAAATCAAATGTAAAAACTAAGCCGATAAATGAGATGAAATGATAAGACACTCTTATCGTCTCTGATTTCTCCAGCGATCACTCGTCTATTGTGAATCGGTCGTAACTCCTCAAACATTACGTAACAGGCCCGTGTGCAGGAATCTGACCCCGTTGTACGGTGGCTTGTTTCATTTCTGTCGCTTTTCTGTACTCTAGTGAATCAGGGTTGCCTCTACATTAGATAATCCCCCTCTTGTTGAATTCCTGGATGTGTGACCTGGGAGCTTTTGAGGATTCTAGATTTGCCTAGTCATTCCTTCTGAGTATGTAGCTCTCAGATTTGTGTGTGTGTGTGTGTGTGTGTGTGTGTGTGTGTGTGTGTGGGCTGAGTGGTGACTTGGAGCTGAGAATGTGTGGGAAGATGATCAGTGTTTCCAGTCATGTTCTTTAGAAGAGCAAAGCGAGCTGCTTCGGGTCCGCGTAAAACTAGCGCTTAGCATTTTCCCGGGCCGCATCAGAGGAACCGCACTGACCTTTTACCCTCTAGGCTTCACCTTCCATCACTGGGGAGTCTGTCTGCCCGTCTGTCTGTCTCTGTCTGTCTGTCTTACACAACTGTCCCTGTTTTTTTGTGTTTGTTTGTTTTCAGGGCGGCTAGACTGCGGTGAATTGTCCCGGCCTAACCTGAAACGTAATGACCCGTCTGGAAGTGAAACATTTCACAATGCGCTTGCTGTATTTTTAACCGTAGTGTTAAACGAGCAGAATTCTGCAGCGAACTGTTAAATAGCAGCGGCTTGTTTTGTCCAGGCCGTCTAGACCGTGAAGATTCCTTTCTGCCAAACAAAACCGGGGCTGTTTACAGACTAATGAAGTTACGTTCCAATCTTAACTTGATAATCGACGCGTTTTCACGTACAGTAGTTGTTCGATTACGTATTAATCCGTTTCCTTCGTGATCCGTCTATTTTTATCGATTTTCTTTTGTTCGATGTACTATAAACAGAGCTGTGACGGAAAAGCGGTTTCAACTTTAGTTGTGTATTTAGAGAAAGTCCCTGATGATGAAGGACACCAATTTAGTGAGTAAACATGAAAATGAAACTAACCTTCCGCTGTGTGTGTGTGTGTGTGTGACTTGCACCGTAGGCATGGAAGAAGCGGTGGTTCGTTTTGCGCAGCGGGCGAATGACGGGAGACCCGGACGTGCTGGAGTACTACAAAAATGACCACGTGAAGAAGCCCATCCGAGTGATCGACCTGAACCTGTGCGAGCAGGTGGACGCCGGGCTCAGCTTCAACAAGAAGGAGCTGGAGCACAGCTTCATCTTCGACATCAAGACCATCGACCGAGTCTTCTACCTGGTGGCCGACACTGAGGAGGAGATGAACAAGTGGGTGCGCAGCATCTGTGACATCTGTGGCTTCAACCCCACCGAGACAGATGGTAAGAAAAACACACATGGATTTGGCTAGAACAGGCTTCCTACAAGGTTTTTATGGTGTGTATGAAGGAATTTGTGCACATTAAGTCTAGAAAGACATAAGACCAGGTACTGATGTCCCAGTTCATCCCGGTGGCCTTCAGTGGGATCGAGATCTGGCCTCTGTACAGGACACTGGAGCCCCAAAGCAAAACCCTCCTCCTCTTCCTCGTCCTCCTCTTCCTCGTCCTCCTCCTCTTCCTCGTCCTCCACCTTTTCCTCCTCCTCCTTCCCGCCTCCTTTTCCAAACTTCGGCTTTGATGCAGTCTGGTATTTTAGGTCGCGTTCCCTGGCGATCTCCAAACCCCAGAACTTGCCTGACAGACATCGAGGTTCTCCAGAGGCCGTGTTTGTATGACTCCAGGGTCTAGTGGTGGCCAATTTTCTGAAGCTCCTAATACACAGTTCTTGTGCCTGTGTTATTTCCAGAGTTTCTAAAACTGTAGTGAGTGATGCAACAGTGTTATTTATTTATTTATTAGTTTTTATTAATACGCTTTAGCACTTGCGAGCGAGTCTGTCTGGTCTGCTGCTGCTGCACGGCTGAGCTGTTGTTTGCTTCTTAACGCTTCCATTTCACAACAATAGCACTACAGCTGACAGACGAGGATCTCATTTCATGAGCTGACTCGCGGTGAACGCGGCATTCTAGGAAAGTCATTAGACAAGTAGTTTTTCGCTGTGTACTGAGTACGTACTGTATAACGTTTTAGCCGAGTGAGTTTTGAAAACCTGATACAGGAAAATATTATTGAATAAAGTAGCCATTCATTTACCTTCATACTCTATTTTCACATTATTTATAAGTTCTGTAGCAATTTTGTAAGGTGAAAAATGATTAATAAGGTGTTTTACTCCTTATTATTTTAGTTTTGTTTCCATTTTATTTTATTTTGGTATTAGTTTTGCTGATTTTATTTATTTATTTTTTGCCTTCTTGCACGTCATTATTAGGGGTGGGATTTACCAGGAGTCACATGATACGATATTATCACGATATCTAGGCGTCGATTCGATTTGTATTGCGATTCTGTAAAATTGAAAAATGTTTTTTTTTTCAAGATGCAATTCTAAATTCTACCACACGGAGCGCTGTGCTGCCCACCAGTAGTGATGAGTTAAGAGCCCCCTGTGGGATCATAGAGGAACTGCGACTTTATTGGATTATTTATACAATACATTATTTATATTATTCATGTATTATTTAAAAAATATATATATCAAGCTTATATAAATTGAATAAATGTTTTTTGAAGTTGATTTCGGAGTCGATGTGGCTGCACAAAATTATTGCATTATGTTACTTAATCAAACCCCTCCACCATAAAATAAAAAATGCATAAAATTGCTTATGTTAAGAGTTTTTAGAAGGAACGTTAACCAGTTTGCACTGGACAGTAACGAAGCTCCGTTCTTACGAATGTTCTGTGTTCTGTTCATCGCCAGAGGTGTTTAGTGTTCGTCCCTAACCGCCTGCGTCTCGATGGCTCTTTAAGACGTAATGTGCGACCTGCGTCACTGATGACTCGGGTTGCTCCTGACCATAATGAGCGCGGCATTGTGCGCAAGTGAGTGTGTGTGTAATAAGGTTTCAGGACGGCAGAGCAGGTACGAGGCGCTCAGCTCTACAGCAGCGTCCCAATGACATGTTTGTACAGGTTGAAGACCTTACACGTGTGACTACACACACAATCCCGCATCGCACGCGCACACATCCTGGAAAACTGATTTTCGTGTACACACACACACACACACATACACGGTGTGGCCATGTCCAGGAGATTATAGCAATGATAGTCAGGAATGTGGACAAACCAGACCATCAGGCCAGTGGAGGCGGTTTCACAGCGAGCGTGATGTGATGTTTACACGGCAGGATGGTGTCAGATCGGGGTCACGGCACGTTTGGGGTGTGGGAATGACGATAAAAGAAGAAATAAAGTTGAATGCCGATTATGTTAGTAGTGAGAGAGTCAGTGGTGATGCAGTGGTTAGGGTTGTGTATGTCGTGGGGTCGAGTCTCAGCTGCTCCAGTGTGCTGCATCATGACTCGCCCTGAACTCACATGACCTCCAGCTTTATAACGAGCCGGGTCGAGTAGAACTTCACTCTCCTGGGCTTCTACTACTTTTTTTTTTTTTTTTCCTGTTTGTCCGTTTTAAGTGGTGACACCTTTAAGGCATTCTGTAAAGGTGTTATATTTCTCAAAACAACTTTTTAAAGCTTTGATTTTTGTATTACTCACATTCCTATTTCTACAAATCTTTAGCCAGTCTTTTAAGGAGTTTAAACCTATACAGTACAGTCGCTCTTCAGCCGTGTAACTGGACAGAGGTACGAATTATGATTGTTTAAGTTGGATTTGGGTGTTTTGTTGGCGGGAGTATTCTTTTCCCTAGACCGATGTCACGTCACCTATATCAGAAACATCCAGTTTATTTTTTTGCATTAAAAAAGGTTTATTTAGCATTTTAGTGAAGTTATCACAATCTTCTAATTATTCTAAGGTTATCATTATTATTTCAGCTAGTCCCCAACTTATGAATGGGTTCCGTTCCTGCAGCACGTTCATAAGTCGGATTTGTTCATAAGTCAGATAAAATGCCTCTTATACGCCTCTGACATAAATATATACAATGTAAAGAATACTTATTTTTGTATAATACACGTGAGCTGCTTCCGTGATTTGTTCGCATCTATGAATGTTTGTAGAACCGCGGTCCGTTCGTATCTGGGGGAATTCGTAACTTTAATGTTCGTAAGTCGGGGAATTACTGTATTATTATTTTTTGTTTTGTAGTCACTTGTATAGTTGTGTTCTTGCCCTCGTCATTCAGAAGGAAAGAACAGCACCTTTTGTTTTATTTTATTGTTAGTTGTTTGAACAAATGTGTTTGGTCTTTAGGTTCTGTGACGTGCATTTTGAATGGTTTAGTACAGTGTTTCTCAACTGGTGGGTCGCGGGAAAATTTTCAGTGGGTCGTGGAGTGTGTGGTCAAAAAAACAACAAAAGTTTAATTTTTAACTTATTTTGCTTATACCGGACTTTTATTTTGAAATGCGCGCGCAACAACCGTACCGTTTGACACGTGAAATTTCATTTAATTATAGCAACAAATATGTCGAAGCGCAAGTACGACCCCGAATATGTAACGTATGGATTTACATATATTGACGACAAAAAAAGGCTTAAAACCTAGGGTGAACTTTACAGTATTTGTCGTTTTTACTTTGTAACATTTCTATAATTTGATACATTTTGTTAAATGACAGCAATAAAAATATTGTTTATTTGTAAGCCTTTGTGATTATCTTATGATTTATCTGTCACTACTTGTGTATGTTAACAAATAAATACAAATTAATTATAATTCCTAAAATGATCTTATAGTTCCGAACAATTTGGGTCGCGGCTTGTTGACCATGTAAAAATGTGGGTCCCCTGGCCAAACCAGTTGAGAACCACTGCTCTAAAACACCAATATTTTGTTTGACCGCATTTAGCTTTAACGTCACACAATGTGCTGGCCAATTTATGTGTGAGAATGAGTCCTCATCCTCCCATAACCACTCATTCACATTTTAAACCTGATGTTTCTTGCTGTTGCTGTACTGAGTAAACCCCATACCAGCAAGGAAGAAAAACACCATTAATGGGATAACCTGGTCATTCAGTACATTCAGGTAGTCAGCTGACTTCATTTTATTGCCATATCATATTGCTGAGTCTAGACCTGACCAATTGAAACAACCGATGACTTACCCAAACTTACTTACCCTGATGCACCCATTGTTCTGGAATATGGTCAATCTGGATTCATCAGACCACATGACTTTTTCCATTACTTCAAAGTGCAATCTTTATGCAGCCTAGCACTGAAGTTTTTTTCTTATTAGTCTGACTAAGAAGTGGTTTTCTTATGGACACACAGCTGTTTAGTCCCAATCCCGTGAGTTCTTTTTAAATTGTGTGTGGATAAATGCTTTTAAATTCACTATTAAACATAGCTGTGATTCCTGGCTTGTACATTTTATGATCCAAATTTACCAAAAGTTTAAGTGATCCATCCAGGATTCTTTTTCCGATCACATTTCTTCCATGAAGTTGACATATTAGCACTATCCTTCCATATTTTATTAATGTTTTGAATACTTTGTAACCCAATTCCAATATTTTTTCTTTGTGTGACACAGGCCAATAATTTGACCCGTCTGGAAGCGGGACTCTTTTTTACACAGACAGTATATACTGCATATACTTCATATATGCTTTAAAGCGTGTGAACATGTCTTCTGAAGTTAATCTATTCTTGAGTTAAACATTTTCCAGGATAAGGTTGTGTTGTATACAAGATTATGGTTTATTAAAGGGAAAACTGATTCTTCATAGGTTAACGACATTGTTTATTCTTGATGGTGTTGCATACCTTCTAATCCTTAACGCAGTGCTTTAATATCCAGTGACTATTTGCTATGCTTTAGTTAAAGTTAAACTTGAATAAGACAACAAGACAGAATAATTGGACTTTATTGGTAAAAACGTAAAGAGGCAAACTGGGAGAGGGATGGAAAACATGTTCTTATCTAGAATACAGACCAATAAAAAAGTTAATCCACACACTATTTGGAGGATCACCCAAAGCACTCTCTAAATATAGATCTGAGATACAGTGGATAAGACTTGATGGATGCTTTCGCTCAAAACATTACTTCCACTACAATTTTGTTACTAATTTTTCCACAAGAACATCAAGGCAAAAGCATTTTTTAGTTATACAACCATAACAAGAAGAAGACGAAGAAAAAACCCACTATATTACAGCTTTAATTCGTCACAAGTAGACAGTGCGAGGAAAAAGCAAAATGAAATATTTAACACTTTTTCCTCAGCTCCACAGCATCTGTGCTGAGGTGAGAACTGAGGCTCCAAACTGGTTTATGTAAAAGCCTGCAGCAACCTAGTGAACAGAAAAGAGAGAGAGAGAGAGAGAGAGAGCGAGAGAAAACAAACAGAAGCAAAACGTTGAACGTTCCCACTTTGCAACAGCAGTCTTATCTGTTTAGTAGCTCCCATCCTATTTGTGACCTCCTCACTCGCCAGGGTTCCACGCTGATTTGTGCACCGCTGGACCATCATCCCTTCAGTTAAATGCCAAGAAAATAACAGCAACAAATAAGGCAAAAGGAAACAACATATTGCAGTTTTGGAAAATGTTTTTTTTTTCCAGGCCTGAACAGGAACAGCCCCCAAGTGGTGGTTGGAAAGCAGCTATCGCCTGTCCTGGAGCGTTCAAGTATCACTAATTTACATATGGAAAAATGGCAAAATGAGATAAACGGCAAGCAGGTTAGCTTGAAAAAAGATTCCATATGTCTGCCTATATTTCAAGACTAAACGCATACAATTTATTATTGATTTTTTTTTCTACGATTCTACAATTTTACAATTCCTCAGATTTAAATCATGCAGAATTACCCCATCCTAAAGTGCTGTTGTGGGTGTATGCTCATAGGCTGTTGTTAATTTATGCATTTAATGTAGGCGGTACATTTCTTTAGGTCATGTTCTTCCTTACCATATGTTACGTCCTGCTTGGATCTCTATGACATACATCGATCAGCCACACCATTAATACCATGGAACACATAAACTGTATAGCAGTAAACTGGTGACAAGATCGTAAGCATCCAAGGCTCATCTATGCTTGTGGGAAGCTAAAGTCACAAGAGAAAAACCAATGTAGCACAAATTGCTGAAAAAAGTTGATGCTGACCATGATAGAAAGGTATCAGAATGCCTAGTGCATAACAGGCTGCTGCTTATCGGGCTTAGCAGGCAAAGAGTTCAAGGTTGTTGATTGGGCCTTCAAATTCCCCAGATCTCAATCTTGGAATGCGCTGGACAACCAAGTCTGATTCATGCCAGTAGGTTGACCTCCTATACTAAATAACCTCTTGATGTAAAACAGTGTGAGTGTGTGTGCATAGTGTTGGCTTAACAAACTGGTATCCCATCTAATAGGCTCTGGATCCACCACCACCATTATCGGGATAAGCTGCTTACTGAAGAGAACATTGAAATAGAGGAACCTTACAACAACAACAAAAAAAAAATTCTACAATATTCACAAGATTTGTTTCTGCTTACAAAACAGATGTGCTAAAAACAACACTTGCCATGTGCTGTTATTCTGCTTCTCATATTTAACACAAATGTCAAAACAAATATGGATTATTAAATATATAATTTGTGTTCTTTGGATCCAACATGCTAGAAATTCTATTCATACACTTTAATTCAACTGGCACTATATTAGGAACACCTGTACCCTTGCACATTCAAGAAATTAACTAAATAAGCCAATTTTGTTGCAGCAGAGAAGTGTACAGTATAAAATCACACAGATACAGATCAGGAGCTTCAGTAAATGTCTGCATAAAACATCACAGTTGGGGAAAAACGCAATGATTTGTGGTGGTATTTCTAAACCATCTGAACTCCTGAGACTTCCAGACAAAACAATCTCCAAAGAGAAAAACCCCTAGTCAGCTGAAGTCTACAGCTTGAAATGCCTTGTTGATGAGAAAGGTCAAAACAGAATGGCAAGTCTTGTTTGTACTGACAAGAAGGCCAGAGAAACTCACATAATCACTAATTTCAACTGTGGTGAGCAGAAAAGCATCTCAGGACACAAAGCAGAAGACCACATTGGGGTCTACTCCTGTGAGCCAAGTAGAGCAATCTGATGATGTTTTATGATGCGCACGGAACCACTAAAACTGCACAGCTGAACTGAGAGCAAGCACTAAAATTTCTGATAACATTTTAGTTGATGTTCATGTCTCACTCCTTCACATCTAGTGTAGACTGGAGTCAAATTATGACAGTATTCCTCCGTGTGTTTCTGTATGTGTGTATGTAATTGAGAGATTTACCTGTGGTTGGGACGGTAACCATTTTTTATCACTTCTGCAATCATGCAGGCATTAAATCAGGTTTGCTGCTGCATCCTCCCTTCATCTCAGAACTATAAAATGGATTAATGAGACCTGCCCCATCTCCAAAATGTTTCTCTCTCACAAACACTTCTTCAGTTTCAACTTTTCCATGTTAAATCTCCATCCTGAGTTATTTGCAAAAATACATGTATCTATGGAGTGTTCTGACCAAGCTCATTTGTTTTTAGCCATGAGTATACAATCACTGGCGATTTCATTAGGAACACCTTTCTATTACTGGGTTGGGTTCAGAACTGCCTTAATTCTTCGGGCATAGATTCAAAAAGATGCTGGAATCATTCCTAAAGGATTTTGGTCCATATTGTCATTACAGCATCACGCTGGTGCAGATTTGTTAGCTGCTCCTCCATGATGCGAATCTCCCATTCCACCACATCCCAAAGCTGCTCTATTGGATTGAGATGTTGTGACTGTGGGGGCCATTTGAGTACAGTCAACTCACTGACATGTTCAAGAAACCAGTTTGAAATTATTTTAGCTTCATTGACATTTTGTGGTCATAAAGGGATGAACACAGTCAGCAACAATACTTGAGTAGACTTTGGCACTTAAATTATGCTCAATTGGTACCAAGGGACCAAATAGTGTGCCAAGAAAACATCCTCTACACCATTACACCACCACCACCAGCCTGAACCATTGATACAAGGCAGGATGGATCCATGCTTTAATGATATTTACAATAAATCCAGACCGTACCATCTGTATGTCGTAGCAGAAATCGAAACTCTGCGGGCCAGAAACGTTTTTCCAATCACGGTGTCCAATTTTGGTGAGCCCATGCAAATTGTAGGCTTAGTTTCATTAGCTGACAGGAGTGGTACCTACATTTTTTTACATTTTACATTTAGCAGACGCTCTTATCCAGAGCGACTTACATTTTTATCTCATTACACATCTGAGCAGTTGAGGGTTAA
>JAQMYL010000038.1:1919114-1931261 GCA_030014365.1 Clarias pachynema
GGAAGATAAAATATTTATCAACTTCTACATTTCACCTACTGCACTCTAAACTAACCTGTGTGACTTGGTACTACATGCATACTACATGTATGCCAATATGCATTACGCATAAACAAAGTACAGACATGCATTTAGAGAATGCTTAGAGGCTTTCAGAAACTAGTGCATGAATGTTGCAGATATCTATCAGACTTTATGATTATGATCTATGATTTTGAGAATAACTTTTTTTCCATTAACTATTAGATGCTTCACAGGTGTTGGTTAGACTGTCCAAGGCTGAGACTAAAAAATAAGAATAATAAATACCTCTTTGTATCCTCTCTACATGTATGGACATGCTCGGACTGATCTGTCCCTGCAGAGGTTTCTGAGTTATAAGATCTCACCCTTAAATTCTGTTCTTTCCGTACTTTGCCCATGTTTTGGGTTCTCAGGTTACGAGGCCTTTAAGGATGAATGCGGTATGGTGACAAATGAAAAACTGGCATGCATTGAGAATCATTGTTTTCAACCATGGAGGAACAAATGTAGGAAATAGAGAAGAAATGAGGTGGAAAGAATGGGCAAGTGCCCAAACCTGGAACTACACACAGGAAATAGGCAAAGGCTCTTGAATGTGAACAAAAATGAGGTCATAGGTGATATTGCTATAGAATACTGCCTTTCCCTAGCCATTTTCTCTTTTAAATTGGTCTCATATTCCCTAATTTACTATGAATATATTTTTTAAGATGAATTACATGAATATATTTAATAAAGAATAAGAGTTTGAAAGCTCTGTCTTTTTAAATGTATGTTAATTTCCAGTTACAAGGAACTTTATTCCCCCAAACTGAATGTATTACCAAATTCAGATTATCCACACAGATAGCTTTCCTTGTGGTTTTGAGGCATATACAGTACTGTAGACTGACCAAACCTTATCTCTTTCTCATTGGCTTTCCCTTTGATTCCAACCTGGCACAAGCTCACTCGTTCTTTACATGTGTGTATACGAGACTTCATTAGCCAATGCACTTGTTCAGTTACTCTTTGGGTAAGCAGAACAGAAAACGCTAAAAAAAAAAAAAGAACACTCATACTGTTATCAGATATGGCTGTAGGTTTGGGCTAGCTTTCACTGTAAAATGCCAACCTGAACTGACTCAATCTGATGTCTGCCTTTCATCTTCTAAACGCCACATTGTGAAGTGATTGGGTGAGTGGAACACAGCCAATGTGAACTCAAAGGTCATGTCAAGGGATACATCCTACTGTACTGTTTTCTTTCTGTAGCTCAGATAAAAAGTTTTATGTCATAGTTAAATGTTTGAATGATCAGTTTATTCAGAAAATGTAGTTTAGTTTTTTATGACAACAGTTCTGTATTAATTCTGTATTAATATAAGACAAATCACAGGTTTATACTTTTTTTTATAGAAACAATATATAGATTGTTTATAGCTGGGGTTACTTAAGCGATAACAGAAATGTACTTGTTTTGTGACTGTTCCATTAAGTTGCATGCAATCATAAATGGCTAATAATGCAATGGGTCATTATTTAGTTAATATAAACTAATAATTAATGAATTGATGTTGTGAAAAAAAGTGAAAAATCTATTCTCTCTTAAGAAGATTCCAAGTTTTCTATTTCTTTCATATTAAGTCCAATATGAATAACCAGCCGCACATGTACTCTTTTTGTATCACATGCTAGTAAATAAATAACATACAGTAAGACACCATTTGTCCTCTAACATCCTTACAACCTGTGAACTAACAATGGTTACTATGGTTACTTCTGTAGATTACCTTCTATGTACCATCACTCACCGTCATTGTTATCTGCCAGTATGACCACCTTGGCACTGGGGAAGCTGACTCCCACCTGACCTCCCATTGGCATGCTCAAGGACACATTAAAGCTCTCCTCTTCCTCATACAGTGAGTCGTCAATAATGATAATACGGCACAGCTTCTCCCGTTCATCCTTGTCAAAGCGCAGTACGCTGCTGTGGTCCTCGGGCCGAGTGATGTAGTCAGAGTAGGAAAGCACCGTGCTTGGGATCGTACCCGTGGCACTGCCTGAATTAAACACAATGTTAAAGAAAATATAGAATTAAACACTAAACCATCAACCGGGTACAATGAAGACATATTTCATGCAAGTCCAGTACATTTTAATACTTTTCCATCATATGGACAATGAGTAGGTAAAGTGCAAGCTCTCACCTTGCTGTGTGTAACAAATGACCATAAGCTCCTGGCTAACATCTCCGGATCTGCGTACAGGAATCAGAAGCTCCCCAATGTCCTCCTCTATGAGGTATTCAGCTTGAGGGATAAATACTGTGGACTCTACCAAAGACATATAAATATAAATATAAATATAGATCTTGATATAGTTTAATTATTGCACTCAACACTTTTCAGAAATTTAGGAACATACACTATATACACTATATGCATTAATGCCAGTTGAGTATCACTCTTTGGAAAAAACATTTCCTACCATCACCAGGGTCCACAATCTCCACAGTGGCTTTATCCGGGTACTCTAGTACTGCCATAACTGGTTCAGAAAGTTGGATCTCAAACATTTCTGAGGTCTCAAACTCCTGGTCTGTATAGATTTTCACTCTCCAAGTAGCTGTAGTCTGGCCTGGATTAAACTGGACCTGTTTCTGGGCTTTTCCACGAAAGTCCTTGTCCTTTTCAGCAGTGCCATCCTTAGTGGCAATGCCTGAGAGAAAACAAATAGAGCACGTTTAATGATAAACGTATGTCCTGTACTCATCATAGAATTAGTCAAAATGTGCTTTTACTGAACCACCTTTCTACACATTTAGTACTCTTTGTCTTTAACATCTGTATGATTTAATGACTTATGTTCTCACTATCTGATGTCTCCCATATGAGGATGTGTTTATTTTTAAGTCGCTTTGATCCTTAGGTTTCTTTCAGAGCTTACTAGAGATTTAAAGCTGCATCAAAAAATGTACAAAACATCTCATGTCTGTCCAGTAATAAAAGTGAGGTTATAGTTCAAGACAAAATAAATCACTGGTTCAATTCTGTAAAACACTACCTTCAAAAAAGACCAAAGAGAACACACCTATAATTTACTCAAAAATGTGTGAATATGTAACTGATCTGCATATATCACATAATAAGCATAAAAGTACCAGGCTCTAACAAGAGCCCACTCACTAACAGACAAATTATTTTAAGAAATAGTTCCATGTTAACTCCAGTGGTAGCTCCAGCTTTTGTCTTGGTCATTGAATAACAGCGTAATGACAGTGCAAAAGCATTATTCACCATTGTTAACTCCAATCAACACTGTATATTAATTAAACAATTATGTCAAAAACACTGCATCTAATTTTAGTAAATACTTACTGATAAATGATGTCTCTCCTAAATATCCTCTACGCTTGAGTGTGACCTCCAGGAACTTAGCATCCTCATCCACCAAGTAGTACTCCTTCTCCAGGGAGATCCAGGCCCAGTTCAAGCGGAATGGCTGTGCCTTCAGTTTGTTACCTCCTGTTTAAGCAAAAGTAAATTAGAAAAAATTGAGGCCATACGTTTTAGTAACTGCTCAACTCTTATCTTGGGCAAGTTTGAAGCGTTTCAAGAGTCTATCCCAGGAACACAGGATGTGCATGACATCCCAGGTGTCTATCATGCACCTAAACCATGCACCATGCCTACACACTTTCAAATCTTAGGGAAGTCAATCCACTTCCTGGCATGTACATGGTAGGAAAAATCAGGAGAACCCAGAAGAAAATCTGGTAGACATGTGAATCTCCAAATAGATGCTAACCCCAGAACACTCTTCTCATTCTTTTGTGTCACTCTGGAACTCACTTCTACTTCTTGTAAGATCAAATCTCAGCTGCTTCAAATACAGTGGAGTCCATTAAATTCTTGAAAGAAGTGCAAATCTTGAAGACTTCCCTCATGTTATGGTACAAAAGACCTAGACTGCTTTCAAACAGTTGATTCATACTGTGCCCGGGTACGATTGCTCCTCCTGTACCTCTCCCCCTCTGGCCAGCTTACAGTTTATTAAGATAGTTTTGTACCAGAGTACACTTGAATAACTCTCTGATTCAATAGGTGGCAGTATACACTCACTTGGTTTTTAACCTGCCAATAAACAAAATAAAATATCTTCCTATTTTATCAGCTAAGACTGTGTTGTCAGAGGATAAGATTGGCACTTGGAGATCTCAGAGGTGTTGTTCAGTGCACCATCGCTGCACTATGATGCTGAATTGTCATTTATATATAGGCCTGATTTTAAGGGGTGTAACAGGTAACTCTTAGTTCTTATACTAATCACAAGGTACACGTCCAGATAGTTAGGTTAAGAGTGAAGGTCATGGGACTAAAGAGTGGAAGGAGGTTCCGTTACCGCTATGAGCATTAGCCATGACAATACCAACAGCTCCGTGGAACTCAAACTGACCACTTGTTTGTCTGTCTCTCTACAACTATCTGCATGTATGATTTATTAAGTTCCTGAGTAAAGATTGTGATTAAATGCAGTGGATGATAGTAGCGCTTTCTTTCGATTTTCAGTCCCACTACAATTTCCCAGTTAGTTAACCAGATAAATAAATAAAAAAAAGGCGGGCAAATAGAAAGAAACAGCACAATTGTCCACTGAAAAGTTATAAAAGTAATAAAAGGGATATCCTTTATGAAAATAAAAACTTAAGCAGGACTATTTGTTACCTTTCACTAAATATACTGTATATTTTACATACATAAAATTACATAGAATTACATAATCAGTTTCGTGGTATTCATCAAGCCTCATAATAAAAAATACTGAAAGGAAAACAGGAAGGAAGGGATGAAAGAAGGAAGAAAGTCGATGTCATGGTTACTGGAAATGTAATAGTTTCCCCAAAGTAATAGATTGTATGCAGAAATCGGGGGCAACTCTGACCTTTGCCTGACTTAGAGATTTAACCAAATAATTATTTTATGAAATGTAATCCCCCCCCCCCCCCCCACCCGAGATCAAAATCTGGGACAAATCTGAAACATTAGGGACAAACCTGAAAAAATTTAGTCAGTTCTTTTCAACAAATAAGCAGACCAATTTAGCATTTGAAATCAGACTTGTCTTGTGAGCTGGTGTGATATTGCTGTGATTAGTACCTTTGACACTGTCTTTGTTGACGTCTTTATGTCAGGATTATCTAAGAAGATTTGTACTGTGGAGGAATGCCAAGGGACTTATTAAATAGCATCGGTTTCTTAATCAGGAATAAAGAACTAGGGTCCTGTTCACTAGGGTCCTGTTCACACTTCCTGTATGAATGACTGCTCAGTGATCCAACTTTTTCAGACCAACCATGCGAGTAAGATGATCCAGTCAGGTCAATGTGAGGCCTGCTCTAATTTCAAGGAATGCCTGATCTATTAAGCATGGGTCAGTATAATCTGCTGTACTGTCCTTCAAGTGTGAAAAGGCTGTGCTGACAAGGAAGCTGGGCGAAAAATTTATGGGTGTGTATTACCTAATGAATGGAGCATCTATATGCAGTACAGACAATCCACCTGCATTTAGTCCACCTATGCCCTTGGTGCTGGGTTTTCAGGTATGTGACTTTAAAGAAAGAAGACTCAAGCATGGATGTTGGAGAGACAAACAGAATGGGGCCTACTCCCTGACTTACACATCAAAGCACAGAACCACAATGGTTCGGATGACTAAACAGTTCATAAAGGCATTTGCCATGGGTGAAAACCAGTGTGTAGGAAGTAAATATTCTGCAATATGCATAAAAAAATGAAAAACAGACATCAACTTCTTCAACTTCTCGCTGCACATCAGACTAGTAAGAGTTTGAGCATCGAATGGCATTTTTATCCGTGAGCAAGCTCAGGTCTCCGATAATCACATCTAAATATTGCAGATGTTTCTGCCAGCTCTGCTCTCCATTAGGCTGATATAATGCACTTTACTATCACTCCAACTGTAATGCAAATTTAAGTTTTAACATTTGCACAAATAATTGACATTACTTATTTTTTCTTATTTTCTTTCTGTACCTAAAAGCATTGGGGAAGATTCTAAATCCACCGGATGTCACTTTGAGAACCATGTGTCTAGTCAACTCACTATTCACTAGTGTACTTTAATTTACTTTAATACAGTTTAAGCTGATACTGTACCAGTGCTACTGCCAACTTCATTATTGTGTTGTTGCTATACACTCCCGAGATACCAGTGGCGCTGATCTGAGGACAGTTCTACTTAATAATCATGAAGATGGCTTTGGACTGCATTGGTAAACATAGCCCCTTTATATTTTCAGGACTGAAACTACAACAAATATGATTCAGTGAACAGTTGGTAACCTCAACAAAATGTTAACTGAAACATAGAAACATATTTCCTATTATCGTCCTATAGTAATTTAAACCACAATGATATAATGACTACCGTATCTAAATAAATAGAGAAAAGGTAGTCAGTGCTGCATAAGCATGGTCATCCAATGTTGTATTTATTTGTCCTAAAATCTACAATTTCACGTCACAACAGTAAAAATTAATGCTTTAATCTAAAAATAAATTGAAGCTGGATGTGTACTTCTAGCACTTCTAGTTTGTGCCCTGAATGCTCTGATGGCTACTTTAACTCATGAAGGTAATTTTTATCAGTATACAGTATATATATATATATATAATGCATTAATACTAACTAGTAGTGCACTTGCAATCTAATCAAGCATCTATCTATCTATCTATCTATCTATCTATCTATCTATCTATCTATCTATCTATCTATCTATCTATAATATACAGGTGTACTGTATATATAAACTAAAAATAGATAGCAGGGTTTTTTTTTATTTTTATTTTTTTAAAATCCTGTCATATAGTAAAATCACAGAACAAACAGCTGCTTGTTCTAAAGAATAAAACGTTGGCAGTGTGCCCAGTCTGAGAATGAGTTGATATTGAGCTTAGTGACTGTGTACCAAAGGATTATCATCTGAACAGCCCTCAGACAAAAAGCTCTTTTTTAGTCTGGTATCCGGCACAAGGCCTCGTTATGCGCCCTGCAACATTCCACTGACCCTGGATACCATGGTTTCTTCAAAAAATATACACTGATTAAAGTGGACCATTGCGGCTAATTTATTGAAAGTATGTGTATAACATGTGGATAGTTTATTGGAAGTATGATGCAATGCACTGGTCAGTCCTATCATTGTTGAAGATATTAAACTTTAGCTGTCACAGGCACAACTGAAGCTGCACTTGAAAGACTGCTCTGCATAATTTTGCTCTCTATCTGACATCAAATTTGTTGGTACGAGCCATGAACTATCAGTAAAATCACATTGTTTCCAATGTGTTCTCAGCTTTCAGTCAGCCAAAAGAGTTTTCGGTACCTAGTAAACAGTTTTGCACCCAATATGACTGACAGGTGGTGTTTGAGTGTCATTTTTAGGCTTAGACCAATGGTGGTCCTCTCACACTTCTAACCGGCCACCTCACACCGGCACAGGCATTTCCATTTGGTAATGCTAGGTTTTTATTTATTTATTTATTTATTTTCCCCTCATACTATACAGACTCCCCATTGGTTTTCAGATTCCAAGCCTCAGAGAATGACAGCTGTACCCTCCTCTACCCTCCCATACTCTTTCCTTTTGTCAGCACTGAATGAAAGACAAAACAAGGAGGAGGCACTGTCTGGGTGGGCCAAGACCTACTGCCATGGGGTGCTTGTTCCTTCTCAAACAGGAGAATTAAGATGGGATGAGCAGCATCCCAGTGGATAGTAAGCTTTAGTGTTTTGTCTTTCTCATGATTAACGAGTTTGAAATCGTAGTAAAACGTCACTCCGAATGTACTAAGTATATAAAATATGATGGCTTTAATGGGTGAACAGAGCCATAAAGTCACCTTCTTAAAAAGGGGGTCCATAACTCACCAGAACACTGGGAGTCTGAATGAATGAATGAATGAGGAGTCTTACAGGGTTCCTGAGGTATTTATGGGTGTAATAACATGAAGAAAGAATGCATAGCTCCGTAATGGCTACATTCTCCAAGGCACACAATTGCCTTTAAAACGAAATCAAACTGGCTACGATTTTATTCATTTATTTATTTTTAACATATCTGATGCAAATTTAAAATGTAACATTTAGATTGGGTGTCAAATCTTTGTAGACAGATTTCTGTTATGTTCCATGCAGACATTAAATGCTGTATTTTTTAAAAAAATTTTATGAAGTTTTTTACAATGTTAATAGGCAATACATACTGTACAGTATATCAGCCGTTCAGATTACGTTTTTTTTTAAAGATTTGATCATGGTACAGCTACACAGATGATATTTGACTGCATGTGTTTTGCTGTGACGCTAACATCTCCTGAGCTGTGCAAATTTAGCACTGCTGTGTTAACCATCGTCATTGCCAAGATTCTTAAGATGGCTTCCTGTTGGACATCTAAATGAGAGGGCATGATTTAGTTGTCTTTAAAAAGATATGCACATTTATATGTACATACACATGCACATTATATTGTATAAACTGTATGGAATCAATCAATCAATCAACCAATCAATTCATAGTGCTCATAGTTACTTTACTTAAACTGCTCGAAAAGAGATCCATAGGTCTTTCATAAAGTCACATTTTCGATTGTTTAAACAACATTCTGCAGAATGCAGTGGACATTAAGTATGAGAGACACTACATTACAGAGGTCAACTTTTGCCTCGTGTAGCATGATGCAAGTGTAGGCAAGATAGTGCATGTGTGTGTGTGTGTGTGTGTGTGTGTGTGTGTGTGTGTGTGTGTGTGTGAGTATGGTGCTATGTATATCTACTCAAAATGAGAAGCAGGGCAATTATAATTATCCTAGCTTTCTCTTTCCATTTATACTCATCATAAGGCCATGTTAGGTATTCAACACATAGCCAGTTCAAGCCAATATACTGTATGCAGGGCAAGAGAATGCATAATGCAGTTGCTAATTTACCTTTGGGTCAGTGTGTGTTTTCTGTGGTGCAACATAATTGTCTGAAAAAGTAAATAGCACAGTTCAACGCCTTTCTTTTAAAAATAAATAAATAACTACGGTGACCTGTGTTAAATTTTCTAGAGATTTTATACAAATGTAATGTAATACTAGTAAATATAAAATCATAATATGTGATTTTTAAGAATTATATTTATATATATATATAATATAAGAATATAACTATGTTATATTGGGCTTTTACATTAGTATAATGTTACTGTCTTAAAAAAGTAACTTTTCTTTTCTTCATCCTAGACATACAAAAGTCTTGAGCCATCCTTATTTCTTTAGATCTAATTAAAATTAAATTATGTAAATTGAAATAAAAAAGAGCAGGAGAACAAATGTTTTACTGCCTAAAGATAGAAAAAAATTTTTTATTGCAGCAACCTCATCTCCCCTCTCATCTGTGGTCTCATTCCAACCTCTCAGCATTCAACATCAACAGTATATTAATCACCAGCCTGGTCACCTGTTTCTCACTGATTCATTCCTAAAGTTAGATGTTTTGGAGAACTTCTCCTCAAGACTACTTTAAAAAATACTAGAAAGCCTGTCTCTCTGGAAGCAAAATATGAAGAATTGAGGGCTGGCTCAAGACTTTTGCACAGTATTTTATATCTATATTAACATTCCCTACTTTCTCTAAACTACCATGAACTACTTTAACCTAATCCCCATAAGAGGTGTGAGGTGGCGTGATTAATGATGGGATGACAAGCCATCCTCATCTAACATTGACACCAGTGAGCTGGGGCACCAGTATTAAAGGTGATACCTCACGATCCCAGGCTAGGACAGAAATGACCCTAAAGACTGATATCAGCATCCTTACAGAGAATCACAAACATCTACTTAAAATAAGAGAATGCGAGTGGGTACAAGACAAAACAGGAGCATGGAGGATATAAAATGCAGTTTCTACAGAGAATGTGAGGGCATGACAGATCGCACTGAGAAAGATGCACTTAAGTGTGCATGCCTCATGACAGAGAGAGAAGGGAATATAAATAACTCCAAAGCCATACATCATGTTATCAAGGGTGCTCAAAAAAAACCTCCATAAATCTGTATGCTGATGCATGAGGAAGACAGACTGAAGATGAAGTTCAGCAGTTAACATTTAAATCCTTTAGCAGCTGTTGACATGAGTGACAAGGCAGATCATGGGGTAGCAAAAGATACTGCTCTGTCCGGGGACGTCCTAGTGGTCTGTTTTGCATGTCAAGAAGCCAACAGCATTGTTTACTTTTTATATACTAACTGTAAGAAATAAATAGTTAAAGAAAAATTTTCACTCTATTGATATTTATAATTAATATAAGATTATATTATTTAAGTAATTATAATATAACAGAGCAGCTTCCAAAGCAACTCCATCCAAGTCCAACCCTTCTATATTTATTTTTTCAATTGTATGAAATTCATGAGCTAGCAATGTCCCAATTTACGTTCTGACGGTAATAACAATAATACAGCAACAACCAACCAACTATAATAATAATCTTTAAACACAGCATAGATATTTAAACATATTTAATGGTGGAGGATGACTTGACTCAGATGTACTAGGGGGCCAGGGGTAGCTCAGTGGTTAAGGCATTGGACTACGGTTCGGAAGATCCCAGGTTCAAACCCCACAACCACCAAGTTGCCACTGTTGGGCCCTTGAGTGAGGCCCTTAACCCTCAACTGCTCAGATGTATAATGAGATAAAAATGTAAGTTGCTCTGGATAAGAGCGTCTGCCAAATGCCTAAATGTAAATGTAAATGTAGATTAGAGATGGCCAAGATCTGTAGATCTAATTTAAATCAGGTTTTAAACTTTAAAACCTGTTCCTTTGACATACTTTGGGAAGTCTACACAAAAATATTTAAAAAAAACTTTACAATGAATCTGTAATGGAGTGAGTTGTTGGTGGTTTCTCCAAATTCCCTTCTTGACAAGTGGTGTTGACATAAAATGTTACTTTTAATGAATCAGATTATCAGAATTATTCAACTCCTTGATGAGAAATATTATCAGTACTTAGTAGAGCCCCTTTTATCTATTATGGCCTGCTGCAACTGTGATGTGTAGCCAGATACTTGCTTCTGGCAGTGTTTCTCAGCCTATTCCTCATGGGCAATGGCCGCTAGTTCAGTAAGATTTTTGCATTCTTGCTGCAATTGCTTTTTTCATTTTCTATTTTCAAATTTTCCATTGGATTCAAGTCAGGTGACTGTGATGGCCACCTTAGAACCCTCCAGGACTTCATCTGAAACCAAGCCTTGGTGAACTTTGAAGTATTCTTGGGGTCGTTGTCCTGTTGGACGGTTGAATGACGCCAAAGTTTCAGCTTTCTCATTCAAGGATACTTGAATGAATCCATCTTGTCCTCTGCATGCTGGAGGTTTCCAGTGCCAGAGGAAGCAAAGCAGCTCCAGAGCAACACTGAGCCACCACCATGCTTCACTGTAGGCAGGGTGCACATGCTTCATCCTTTCTCCTCCAAACATACCAGACATATTCTTAGAACACAATTCCCAAACTTCTGTCTTTTTTAAATATGTCTTTGGCATAATATAGCCGACTTTTGTAGTGTTCTAGGGTCAGTTGCGGGGTACGTCCTCTGATGACCTTCAGTGACCTTCAGTATGCGCCTTACAGTGCTTATAGTACAACTTCATTCCCTGCTGCCACCAAATCATTCTGTAGGTCTTTTACAGTCAATCAAGGGTTTTTCAACACTTACTTCTTCAGGAACAGGTGATACCTTCCTCTTTCTGACACATCCAGATCGTGTAACCACTGTTGCTTTAACTTTCAACTTGTAAAATAGGATTCTTACTGCATTTCTAGGAACATTTTTTTACCTTTATTTTTTTTTGTTCTTTCAACTTTATGGACAACTCTCTTGACTTGGGCATTTCTAACATGCAGTCAAACACCTCCATCACCAAACCTTCAGGTATTTGATGTGTTCTAAATCAACTGCACCTGAGGAATCTAATCTGTCCTCTAATCAAGGATTTCATTCATTCATTCATTCATCTTCTATACCGCTTTATCCTGTATTCAGGGTCGCGGGGGGCCTGGAGCCTATC
>JAQMYL010000038.1:1931361-1942454 GCA_030014365.1 Clarias pachynema
GCTCAGATGTATAATGAGATAAAAATGTAAGTTGCTCTGGATAAGAGCGTCTGCCAAATGCCTAAATGTAAATGTACTAGAATATAGTAGTGGTATAGGCTCCCAGGGGTTTTGTTAGCCATTGATAACTCGTGACTTTCATCCAAACTATAATAACACAATGATCTCCGCTCCTCCAAACTGCTGAAGCAGAAAGTGACTTTAACCTGAGTCGAATGGAAATCCTGGGGTTATCGGCAGATCTGGATTTGTGTTACAGCGTTGATGCAGAGAAGCATTGAAAAAAAGATCAGGAGACAGACCAGCTCTCCATTACCTCCCCTACCCCCACATCCAACAACACACACACACACACACACACACACCTGTCTGATCCATCTTCTCCTCCCAGACCAGGTTAAGTGGCTATAGGAGACACAAGTCTTAGAAAAGTAATGAGAGCCTGCTCATAACAGGTGATCACATTATCTATTTCAGGTTTGTCTCTCATTTGAAGTGAGACTGGCTATTTTACATAATACTCAACATAGTTTGCTTTCTTTCCAGCATAAAAAAGGGACATTAGTTTGTTATGACTATGCAGGGATCCATTCATCTCAGCTCTAACAGAAGTGCTCAGGACTAAATGTCTATGTATGGGAGTGATCAGCAGCTTGCCACTAGATAGAGCAGAGGTTCCCAAACTTAAATCTTCAGTTCATGTCATGGAAATGTGACCTCGACCTGGACTTCCTATTTGTCAGTTTCGCTCTACTACAGTTTCCTGTACTAGAATATCTCAGTAATGAAAAAAAAAAAAAAAACTCTTTTACTTACTATTATTTCTATTTACATTTCACACAACATAATTTATGTAATGAAAAATTTGCATGTTTTACAACATTAGCTTGCCTTTAAACCTCTCACTGAAATACGTGGAAATTTAAAAGATAAATAAAAATCTTAATCTTATTTTTATCCGTTTGTGATTTTTAAAAAAAATCATTGTTCATTTTATATTGTTAATCTAACACAGAAAAAGTTTAACGCACATTTATTTAAACATAAAAATGTGCACAAATGCAAACATACGTATTTGCTATATCATGTGTTTTTTTCTTTTTCTTCAGGTACTAATACGCTGATAATTTTAAGTTCACCCAATTAAGGGTTAAACCTTTACTTTATTTTGTAATACACTTTCTAAATAAATTATAGCAAATTAGTTACTATGTAAAAAATAAAAAGTTTTAGTTCATTAAAAGCAATGACTGAACTGTAAACAGCATATATTCATAACTGCATATAAATAATTTTATCGCTATATTAATCTCAGTGACTAAATTATCTGATGGCATCTCTAATATGTAGCTATTTTTTTAAACATGTGTGGGATTTCTTCTATTGGGGTTCTATTGCGTATCTAGGATTATCACAGTCAGACACACCCTACCTCAAAGACTTGCTTATAGTAGTGGAAAAAATACATCATTTTTTTAATAGGGAAAAGAGCGGTGCATCTAGAGCTTTGGTGAACAGTAAATGTAACTTTTATATGAATAGAGTAATAGCAATTAAACTGTATATATAAATATATAAATATAGTATTATATATTTTACATAAATAAAATAAGAAACAATCTGGGTCCAACCAAATGCAAAATACAGGTGCATTTATACAAGGCAGTGAGAAGGAAGTTATTCCACAGGACGTACTTCATTTGGATTGTTTGTTTTTATGAAGGGAAGTTTACTGTATATCGTTGGACCACTCGGGCATGTGTGAACATGATACCGCAATCCCATACAGGAAGAACTACTGATACCAATAAAGTTTCAAACAGCTGCTGCTGTCAATTGATCAGTTCTTCCAGGCTTTCCTTCTTGACTTATGTAGTGTGTAATTCCTTGAATTCTTTAATATCAGATATAGTCCAAATCGAAATAAGCCACATTTTATTTATAGTTGGGGTCATATACTATTATAAATGTGTCATATACTTTTGATGAAAAGTTTCATGCCTTGAGCAGCCTCCCTGTGCCTCTGACTATCAGACAACTCTCCCTTTTCAACAATGCTGGCTTCAAATGGAAGTTCTTTCCAGCTGTTGATTGCCAAAAAGACTAAATGCCAGGCTGGGACTACTGTAGTTAACTGAGAATTCCCTTCTGGATAAACGATGTGCTGGGTTTCAACCAGAAAACCTCCAACAATAACTTTTCTAACTGGGAAATGAGACAAATTAAGAGTTATAATTCGTAATTTCATTTATAGTTTAAATGAAAATTAATTCATAGTATATTCACAGCACAGTATTTTTGTTTATCTTTTCTTTCATCTGTATTGACATTTTCAGTCATTGCAGCCATGCTTGACCATGCTCTGTCGATTCTTGACCACCAATTTTCTGGAGTCTTGTCCAGGCATGCCAGCTCTGTCTAATCAGACAGCAAGTTCCCTTTTCTCCTCTCTTTTTTTAAGGTATGCATATGGCAGGGGGTTGGGAGTAGGGGAACTAGCAGTATAATGCCCTTAAGTCCCAAGAGAGAGAGAGAGAGAGAGAGAGAGAAAGAGAGAGAGACTGCACTTACAGTACATTAAAGCATCGGAGTAAAGCTAATCGAAGAGATATGCATTTTATAGCATGGTATTGATGAGCTGAGTGGAATCTCAAAGAGTATCATGAAAGAAGTTACAATAAGGTCTCTATGTCCTCTTTTTCAACATGGAACACTTAATTTTCATTCCTAAACAACCATCTAAACAGCATGAATACTGAGGCAGCGGTAGCTCAGGGTGTTAAGGCTCTGAACTACTGATAGCAAGGTCACGGTTCAAGCCCCAGCCCCACTACTGTAAGTTGCCACTGTTGGGCCCTTGAGCAAGGCCTATAACCCTGTCTGTTACAGGAACACTGTATAATGGATCAACCCTGCACTATGACCCCAGCATCCTAATGTGATGCATATTGGCCTGAAAGGGCTCAACAGCTCAAGGGCCCCACAGTGGCAACCTGGTGAACTGCCGACCATCTAATTAGTAACTCAAAGCCTTAACACACTGAGCCACCACTGCACAGTTTTCAGTTCCTGTTTGTTCAAACAAACATTGCCTTTATCCTGAACCTGAAATACCTATGGATGGTCAAGACCATTTTGTCTTTTGTTATCATTCTGTATTTTTTATTTTTTTTGTAACTGCTTTAATGAAGTGTTCATATCTTCATCTAGCTGCTAGGTGACATGCTGTCTGCAAAATTTTGAAGCATGACTGCTTATATTGCCAATCACCATCCAATCATATCATCTTTCACATGTGGTCCAAAAATCTGCCGTTGGATTTAGTGGACACTTCTATTTTGTCATATCAGTCTGCTAGACCATTTGCTATTGATAAGCTCTCCAGTGTATTCCTACATCTATGTAAAACCCAGCAATAGCATGTTGAGTTTTGCAGTATTTTATACTTTAACCTAATAATTACTGTATACTGTATTCTTTATCATGGTATGCATTTAACCAAATTGGTAATAAATGACTATAAAAAAACTAAAATGAAAAATTGGCAAAAAGTCAAAGTATGTGGAATTTTGTAGGAATGTAAAATAAATTTGAGCACCATGATCCATGACCATATTCTTGTACTGACGTTCAAGACAACATAAATATAGTCCAAACATTGCAATGTGGATTGTATTTCAAAACCTCCGAGCTCATGGACCATCCATGTACAGCCAAGGTTAAAATAGCCAAGTCCATTCCTAAGACATTTTTGTTCCTCTTAAAACTATTAAATATTGATTTCTTTTAAACACACAAGCTAACCTAATAATAACATTGTCAATTTCAAAATAATCGTCATAGGTGGAACAACCTGTCATTGGCAAAATGCAGTTAAGAAAGAAGATCAAATTTATAAAATTCATATTAAACCTAACATTAAAATGACTGTATGACGAAATCTACATTTAATGTGGAAAATGTAAATGTTCTTACCATTATCTTCCACTGTGAAGTAGAAAATATCACTTGTGGCATTGGATGTATCGCGCAGTACATAGCAGATCTTCATATCATCAATATCAGCTGTCAAAAAGAAATATGTTTACATTTCAAATCAATCTGCAGACTCCAAGTTTGTTCACATTCTTTTTACTTCTTAAAACAAACCCAAAAACTATGTATTATGCTGTGTGTATGAGTTTACCTTGTGAAAAGGTCTTGATGCTGTCATTGCCCAAAGCAGTGTTCATGATGAAGCCATGTAGAGGGGCCTCCGACACGGAGTATTTTAATACTTTGTTTGGGCTATCTCTGTCCTCAGCCTTTAGAGCTTTGCTAGTAATTAAAAATCCAAGATGTCCAGTATTAAGAACCCTGAGGGTTGATGCAGCTTTGTTGACAAGAATTTGAGGCATGCCATTGTCCACTGTGTTAATCTGGATAGTCATCATCTGAGGCTTACGTGTCTCATAGACTGTATCAGGGAAAACATAAAAGTCTGTGTGGGTTCCATCAGTAACAGTAAAGGAGAAGCTGTCCTCATTGCTTTCAGTGCCATCATGCTTATAGATGATCAGATTCTCATTTAGGTCTTGCTTGGTAAAAGTTGTAATGACCTGAGTCCCATTGTACAACAGTTGACCATGCACTGGCACCTGAGTAACCACAAAACGCAGTAGATGATCCGGAGTGTCCCGGTCTTCCACAGTCAACTCAAAAGGTGTGATGAGTTTTGCTTCACCCTCTTCCACCACTAGTTTGTTAATAGTCAAGACTGGCTTCTTGTTGTCCACGTCAGTGATGGACACCCGGAAAGTGCGAAATACTGGATTGTAGCCATCAGTAACCTCAAACTCAAAGCTATCCATCTTCACTTCATCATCAGAAGTGTGTATGTAGTAGATTTTGTTACCAGCCAGTTGCAATTGGCTGAAGGTGGATATGGGTACACCAGGATGGTCAGTGCTCTCTAGGTGACCCCTGCTAGGAGCACGTGTGATGGTAAAACTAAGGTATTCATCAGGACTATTAATATCTGTTGTACTGAGGAGATCTGTGGTGAGGGTTACTTTACCACCTTCTTTGAGGGTCACACCTTTGTTGATGACATCAGGGAAGACCATATCAATACTGCCAATGTTGATATAAAAGTAGCGGTCAATAAGAGGGTTGATACCATCAGTAACATCAAATTTTAAAAGATCACGAATGCCCTCTTGACCAGTGTGGACATACTGAATGAGCTGTTTATCAATTTCATCTTGTGTGAAATTCATTCCAATGCTGATGTTGCCAATAACATCTCCATGTTTAGTAATTCTCTGAAGGTAGCCTTGGCCAGGACCATACCGCACAACGTAAATAAGCTCTTTGTCTTCAGAGTCCAGATCTGTGGCTTTTAGGACTCTGTTGTTAATCACTTTAGTTTCTCCAATTTCTACCTCCAGTCCATCATTAATAGTCATCCTAGGGGTCTCATCATCAACAGGAATAACCATGATCAGAACCTTCTCTTCCACAGTGTGTTTTCCATCAGTCAGTCTGATTTTGAAACTATCCTCTTTGGTTTCAGAGTCATCATGTTCATAAACAATATTAGATGCCTCTTTGATCTGTTCCAATGAGAATTTCACTACAGGGGTACTCCCAGTACTCAACTGCTGGACAATGTTGCCATGTTTGGGATTCTTGATGATCTCAAACTCTAATTCATCACCTGGTATATCAGCATCTGCAGCATTCAAAATTGGAGTGTCTATGACTAAGCTCATACCTTCCATGACCACAAACTCACGGATAAATATTTCTGGTTTCTCATCATTGGCAGGCATGATGACAATAGGAAAAAAGTGCTTTTCGGAAAAGTTAATGCCATCAGAGCAGTGAAAAGTAAACCTGTCTTCCACTGGCTCTACACCCTTATGAATGCTCTGTACATAATATATATGGCTGAGACTAACATCTTTGATGTTAAATGCAGTGATGGCAGTGCCTGCTCTTGACTTTTCCGATCCAGGGGCTGGAGAAATGTTCTCCACATAGCCAGATGTTGGCTGGACTATAATAGTGCAGAGGATATCATCATTATCTGTGTCAACATCTTCAGCTCCAATGTGTTCTAGTGTAATAACATTTTTTTCTCCCTCTATTACCACAAACTGGGCCCCGACACTAACAACAGGGGCATTGCTGTCAACAGGAAGGATGGTCACATGTACACGAACTCCTTGAACTTTGTTTCCGCCTACCACCCACTCATCTGACAAGTCCGAGATGGTGAGGTTGAAAGAATCATGTTCCTTAATGGGTCCGATCTCACCACTTGTATGGACATACACAACAACACCATTGATAATGTCTTGCTGAGTAAATCGTTCAGCAGGAGCACCATTTACCATGATCTCTCCTAGTCTTGGAGGTTCCTCCACTATAAAAGTCAACATTAGATCATCTGTGTCCTCATCTTGGCCCTGGATGACATTGCTGGTAATTTCTGTAGCTCCATTCTCAAGAACATCAATTGATGTACCTAAAAGACCTGCTGGTAGCATAATAGTTGGGCTTTCATCATCAACTGGCTTAATATTAATTTTAATAATTATGGGCACTTCATGAAAACCATCACTGACATCAATTTTGATAATATCACTAAGAGATTCTTCACCACTATGGATATAGGTCAATCGACCACTTTCTATATCTTCTAAAATGAATGTCTTGCCGTTAGACATATCAATTCCTAAATACTGTAGGTGCCCATATCTGGGAACTTGAATGACTTTAAAGATAATATTTTCATCGTCTGTGTCCTGGTCAGATGCATTCAGTTCATTTTTGGTTATTAGGTAGGTACTTCTCTCAAGCACAGTAAAGCCAGTATTGGTGATCACAGGAGGCTTATTGTCAACTGGCTGCAAAAATATTGTGAACAAGCCATCCACTGAATTACCAGCAGTGTCCTCAACAACAAAGGTGAATTGAACCACTTTGGGCGTGATACCCAGTTCCTGGTCAGGGGGTTTGTATGCTACTTTATGGTGATTAATTTGAGCTTGCGTGAACTCAGTAAGGATAGTGTCAGGACTGTCAGTAAGTACAATGGCTCCAAGAGACACTGGATTGTTTTCATCTGTATCTGTTGGGGGCTTAATAATGGTATACTTGAGATCCCGGTCATCACAGTCTAGATCTGTGTAGCGTAGAAACTTTTTTCTAAAAAATGTCAACTCGTATTCTTTAACTGTCATGTGAAGAGTAGTGTCTGGGTAAAGTGATGGTGGTATATCATCTACTGGATGTATTTTAATGGTGAAAGTGTGTTCTCCTGATTGGTTTGGAGGGTCATTATCATCATGAACTCTGAAGACAAACTGGTCAGTGACGGTGGTGGTGCTGTGGGGGCCTTTGTGGCGGTAGAAAAGTTTCCCATCAAGAATATCCTGCTGAGACCATTCTGTCACCACCTGTTCAAACATTTCATCTGTCCCGCTAAACTTCCAAGCAGAAGCATCTGCAGGGACCTCCACTTGTCGAAGAAGCAGTTCACCAATGGCTGAATAAGGCTCCTCCAGTATAAATGTAATAGTTGAATCCTCTGAGTCTATGTCAGTAGCACTCAAAATAAATGGTGAAATTTGCATCATTTCATTCTTGAACAGCACAATACCAGTATTAGCATTAATGATGGGTGGCTCATCGTCGGTAGGGGCAATTGTAATGGGAAACAGAAACTCCACTTCATTTTTTCCATCTGTCATTCTAAATATGATGTTGTCACTATAAGTGTCACTTCCATCATGTTGGTATATTACAATGCCAGAATCTAAATCGGCTGGTGTAAAGAATTTTCTACGAGATCCCAACACTGTGAGCTCACCATGTTTCAAGCCATCAATAACAGTAATCTTCACATCTTCAAGGTTATCCTCGTCACTAATTTCAAGATTCTGAGAGCTAGAGAGAGGTCTGGACTGACCCTCAAACAGCAGTTGGCCTGTGTTCTTGGTCACCACTGGGGCTAAAGTGTTCATCGGTTTCACAACAATCATAAATGCAAAGGTATCAGACACAGCTCCATCGGTGTCAACTATTTCAAATTCAATCTGAAAAATCCTCTCTACATCTGAATCTTCAGATGGTGGCTTATAGGCAATTTTTAGATCTTTTACATCTCTTTGATAAAAAGAAGTGATTGGCAAATTGTGGTTATCTGTGCTAATAATATATCCCTGCTCAAAGCCCAAGGGAGATGTTATGTTAAAGATTAAATCTTCAGGAATTGATTCCACATCCTCAGCTGCCAGCATGTCAAATGTTATAGCAGTCATTACAAACTGATCTACCTCCATCATCATCATAGCAGTAAAACTGGCTTTTGGAGGTGTGTTTTCAACACCTTCTTTTATTCGGACCATGATCTGGAAGTGTTCTTGTTGAATAGTGTTACCATCATTGTCTTGTACTTCGACTAACATTGGTATGTAATCTCTGTTGGGAGACTTAGTGGTGGCAGTATGCTGGTATCTTATACCTTTTTTCACAAACTCATCACAATCAATCATCTGTCCATTAACAGAGTTGTCTGTAAGTGTGCCATACCTGGGAAGGCCACCTGTTCCAACCAGGGTGGTCACCTTGCACTTCGTGACACCATCCTCAAAAGCAAACTCCAGGCCCTTTTTATCAATAGGGTTGCTTTGACCATTAAGCTTTTCCACAACAAGAGGCATATTACGGGTTAAGATCTCCAGCTGCTGGAAGACAACCTCTACTTCTAGCATGAACGGGATGACAACAGTGTCCGTTTGGGAGTCATACCTTAGCTGTAGCTTCACCTGATCCTTGCTTGGACTCCGTGAGCCAAAATGAGTGTATTTCACTTCCTTAGCTCCAAATTGACATGGGAATTTCTTGGGAGTCAGCATTCCAGGTCTCTGTGCCAGTGGGTCGTTGTCTAGTACTGTGATGTGGCAACGATCTCCTGGTTTCACTTCAGTGACAAGGTCATTGATAGGATCCAAATAAACAGACCGTCCAAAAGGAACTCTAATCCCATCGTTGGCCACCAAAATGGTTTCAGCATTCGGTCCAGATCTGTGCCTGTAATGTAAAGCTGAATCAAAAGGCTCTGCTTGCACTGTGCAGATATAAAGACCTAATGAAAATAATATAAGCAGGCACTGTAGAAGTGTCTGGGCTCCACAAAGTCTTGTTCTTTGCAGACAACCAGCCATGTTTAAAGCTAGTTGCACTGCAATCTTGAAAGTCACTTGCCAAAATAGACCTGTTTCAAGCTCCAGCAAGAAGTCACCAAGAAAAACGTCCTCTGTTGAATCACGTCAAACTTGGACTGTGCTCTCCCACTGGGGTCCCTCTTCTCTCTGTCTCACTCTCCCTCTGCACTTACTTATTCATTCACACAGCACAAGTGAACTCCTCCTGCTGAAGCAATGCAGGTAATACTTAAGCAGAAACACAGTGACAGCACAAGACTCCACCCTCAGAACAACCTCTCCTATGACTAAGTTAAGGCAGCGACTTCAACAGCCCCCACTCAGTATGGCATTCACCACACCCACCGACTGCCCTTCTCAAGAGGCAGGGATTTAAAGGACTTTCATGAACTTTAAAGCAGCAACAAATAAAATGAGTCTTTGATGCAATTTGAAAAGTATTTCATTTGTGTTACAGTGTTTTTATATTATTATTATTCACAATAAAGGGGGGAAAGCTGTGTAAATTGGAATCATAGCAGAACATTCTGTAATGTTAAATAACATTTGTTGTTTGTACCGTAGCACTATTCAATGCACAAATCTAGTTATATGTAATTGACAGTAGCTCCAGCTTCAAGGTTCATACTCGTGTATTCATGTTTTTTAATAGTAATTTTTAATTGTACACAAAAGAGAATACATATGAAACTTTTGATATATTTTGTTAAATACATTTTTTTCCAATTCCAGTTGCATTTTTTTCTTACTAATTTCAAGAGAAACTAAAAGCATCCTGCAACCTGAATGTTGATTAGCAAACCATATTCTGCTAAATGCTAACTACTTATTGCCATTACATATCATTTATGCTTAATAATTACACCACTCCACATCGGTGTTACCTTAATTTGTATCTATTTAAATCTTAGTAATAAATGTCATATTTTAATTTATTACATTAATCATTTAATCAGTTGTGTGTATATAATTCTCACTCATTCACTCATTCTCTCCACCCCTTATCCTGCACATGGTCACAGGGGACTCGGGCACTGATTGGGTGCCAGTCTACTGGCACACACACGCACATGCACAGTGCTTCTAAAACCATATAAATGGCATAAGGAACACAGTAAAATCTCAAGTGTTGATTTAGTCTTCACATGTTTCCAACTGGACCTATATAACCACTGTACAGTGTTTGCTGTGTAACTGTATGATTTATATAGTGTAGATTGCTTTCCCCCCTTTAAACAGAACCTTATCACAAAACAATATTTAACAAAATTTCTTCTTTGATTGGAAACCAGTATGCTAGGACATGCTGTGTTTGGATCATTTACCATTTACTGTATTCTCATTAGCTGTGGATGATGGATCATTAGTAGGTATGTCCTGATGAAAGGTGCTCTTTTCTCCTCATTTTCTGGTATTAATTAGAAACTTGATAGTTTGATAATGATTAATCTACAAAAATGCTAAAATGTACATGATTGTGGATGTTCTCTTCTGGAAATTAAGAAAGCTAGGCAGATTTCATGTTAGTCTTGCAACTCTCTCAAATACACTCAACAGTGTCTGATGGCACATTTAGACAAGAAGACTAGAATATGAAAATATAAACTAAAGACAAATTAAAGGTAAACTATATGTAAGTAGCATCTATTTATTTTGCTTTCATTATTTGTTCAATTCAATTAAATTTTATTTGTATAGCGCTGTTCACAATTGTCATTGTCGCAAAGCAGCTCTACACAAACAAAAGAATTATTTAAGTTTGTATGGAATGTGAATGCGTATGAATCAAAATGATCAGATTGTCCCTGATGAGCAAGCCGAGGGCAACAGTGGCAAGGAAAAACTCCCTGAGATGGTAATAGGAAGAAACCTTGAGAG
>JAQMYL010000038.1:1955694-1966085 GCA_030014365.1 Clarias pachynema
ATATTTTGTGTTGTGCTTACTGTACATTGAAACTTCAAGCAATAATGCTTAGCAGTAGTACAAAACTTTATTTATATATTAGACTTCAACTAGTAGTTGGAGGTCTTAGCAATAAAAACAATATGCAATTTACAGTAGTTTAAAGGTGATTTTACAATTGGTCATTTATGTGTTTTATAATAACAGTGGTGGCTCAGGGATTCAGGCTCTGAGTTACTGATCAGAAGGTCAAGGGTTTGAGCCACAGCATCACCAAGCTGCTGCTCTCGTGGGCCCTTGAGCAAGGCCCTTAACCCTCTCGGCTCCAGCAGTGCCATATCTTTGTTGACCCTGTGCTCTGACCCCAGCTTCCCAACAAGTTGGGATATGTAAAGAGAATAACTTCAGTGTTTTGTAATGTATATGTGACACACATAAAATGTTTCATGATTCTATCCGGCAATCCTGCTTAATAAAAACACATAACAAAAGGTTCAATTAAACCTTTCCTGGTGTTGTTTCTGAAATCTATCTAGCATTAATGTTAAATATTATCCATTAGCAGAACAGTACTGTGACACTTTAATTGTTATCATGAAGGTTTCTGCTTTTGGAGGAATTCTCGAGTGCTAGTCCTTGATAATGGCCAGATACAAAGTTTTCCACAGCAGGAAGATCTTCAGGACAGAGGAGTTTGAGGTTTGTGTTCATTTCAAGGACAACATACAATTAGAAATGACTAAAAACACAAACATTTAATTTAAAAAAAATGAAACAATAATAGGGTAGTGGAGGCTTGAGGCTTAGTGTGTTAATGCTTAGTGTGTTAATACCCCTGTCTGCTATAATGGTTGACCCTGTGCTCTGACTCCAGGCTATTAACAAAAGATACGTATGCAAAGAATAAAGAATTTCATCATTCAGTAATGTATATGTCATGAATAAAGGCTGAACTGATAATCAATATAAAACCATAAACTGTCACCTTTATCAATGAACAAAGCACTGCATGAGCTTCCATTCCAAACTATTACGTTTAGTATGTTGATGACAAATGGCGCATTGGTCTTGTTTCATGTAACCTCTAATTAGGACTGTCTGACATTTGACCTTTGACATAGATGCCTGATGGCTGGTCCAACAGGAAGCAGATGTTCCTTGAGTAAATATGTCAGCGAATAGATAATGAACTCCAACACTGCCTCATGTACATTGATTTTTCCCCAGTATTTTTCTTGAATTTGCTTAAGTTCTTTCATTCTTTCCTAGTTAGTTCTAAATATTCTGAATAATTTCTTGTATAGACAACTTTATGAGACATGGCTGCAAAGGCTCAAACTACCTCTTAAAGTAACCACATGACAGCGATTTAGAGTTTTTTAGAGAATGCATCACTGTAAGGCTCAGTGTTAGAAGCAGTATCTTTGCTACAGATCAGTTTTTCTCAACCCTGGTCATGAAGGACACCCTGAGAAAACATTAAAATGTGCAGCACAGAGGGTCCTCCAGGACCTGGGTTGAAAATAAATTGCAGAAGTAAATATCAACATAGGGCAGTGGTGGCTCAGGTGGTTGAGGCTAAGTGTTGCTTATCAGAGGGCGACGTTTTGGCCCCTGGGCAAGGACCTTAACCCTATAAATGATACCCAGTCACTGAGATGCAAGGCATCCTCAGTGCAAGTCCCAGTCCTGGAGAAATGGGTTGGTTGTGGCAACCCAATTTAGGGAAAAAGCCCAAAGGGAAAAAAACAAAAACAAAACTGAACACCAAAGCTTTGGTCACATCAACGGCATTAGTATAGATTTTATCTAATGAAACAAAAGAAAGCACATTTTAACTCCTCATGAAAAGTTATGTTCCTGGAAAGATTCGATTTTAACTGGTTTGTTGTAAATCAATCATTTTAGTTTCAGCATACTGTATATAAGGGTCCTAGAATGAGCACAGGACAATGTTTATAATTACAGCAGCAGTTCTTAGATAAAGATCTACATTACAGTATCAAGTGCAAGAGCTAAAATTCTCTTCAGTTCTACAACCATAACACGGTTGCTCTGTATTGCCAAATTCCTTCCTGCCTTACCCAAGCCAATGCAAGGAAGCTGTCTAAAAGTATGAAGCCACTTGGTGAAAAGAAAGTCAAGCAGTGAAGGCTAAAAGCAGAACATTCACTGTTCTGGCACACATACAGGAAGTCGAACACCCTGCACTCATTTGCTGTGGACTAATTATCACCTCTCTTAAGTGCCCCGATTGTAAAACAGCTCCTTGAGTCCTTGCAAATTTAGCCTTTCTAAAAACACACCACATTTTCAGGATGGCCAGCAAAGGGTGGGTAAAAAAAGCTCAAGTGAAGTGACAGCTGGAGGAAGAAAGATGATGAACATAGTCAGATGAAGCCAAACTATATAATATCAAATATCAACACACGGCAATACCGTACCATGGTATACACATTTCGGGTACATTTAAATATATTTACTGCTGAGTGTGTCACATGTTTCAATATCAGCTCAGCTCTGGATAAATTGTACTAACCATTATCTATTGCTTTACACTGTCAAAAAGGTTTTTTTTTTATCTTCTTGATTTTCGCTGAATGGCACTGGTAAGTAAATAAATAAATAAATAAATATGTAGATGAAAACATAAAATATCATATTGATGGCAATAGACTTTGTGCCACTTGAATACAAGAATGTTAAGCATTTCTTAATGGACCTCTGAGAACTGATTACATCTGAGAGATTATCCTAGGGTGATTCTAAAATCTGAAGCCAATTGGTGTTAGGCTAGTCAATCCATTCATCCTGGGACTGACATAAAATATAATATAGGAGACAAGAAGACAATATAAGGATGCAGACTTTGGGGCCACTTTGTATAGTCATAACATTAAAGATATTGACAGATGAAGTGAATAGCATTGATTAACTCACCACAATGGCACAAGTCAAGGAGTAGGATACATTTAAGCGGCACTGCAATAGTTAGCTCTCTACGTAAATGTGTTGGAAGCATAAAAAATTAATAATTGTAACCATCTGAGCAACAAGGTGTCCAATTGTGGTGGTTAGATGACTGGGTCAGAATGCTTCCAAAATTACAGAGTGTTTCTAGGATGCAGTGGTTAGTAACTAACAAAAGTTGTCCAATGAAGGACACTTGGTTAACCTGTGGCAGGGTCATGGGCACCCAAGCCTCACTGATCAAACGCTAGCCTGTCTGGTCCAGTTCCACAGAAGAGCTGTGATAAAAAGGTGTCAGAACTCACAGTGCATCACATCTTGTTGTGTATGGAGCTAAATATCAACAGACAAGACAATGAGTGCCCATGCTGACCCCTGTCCGCAGCTAAAAGTGTCTACAGTGGGTAAGTGAGCATGACTATTCGCCTCCACCACACTATTACCACAGCATTACCATGAAACAATAGAAGATGAATGCCTGATCTGATGTATCACATTTCCCTTTACAATATGTAGATCTCTGAGCAAGTATGCGATGGGAAGAGACAGCACCAGAATGCACTTTGAAAAGAAGGCAAGCTGGCAGATGTAGTGTGATGCTTTGGGCAATGACCTAAACATTGTTGCTGACCAAGTTACAACCTCTTATGGAACTGTATCTCCTAATGGCATTAGACTCTTTCAGAAGGATAATACACCCTGACACAAGGCAGAAAAGGTTCAGGAATGATTTGATGAAACATGGCAAAGAGTTCAAGGTGTTGACTCTGCCTCAAAATGTTTAATATGCCAATTTGATCAAACATTTGTGGGATGTACTGGACAAACAAACCTGTTTCACCTTGGTGCTATACTGTATACCACAGCACACCTTCAGAGGACTTCAGGAGTTCATGCTTCAAGAGCTCAGAGCTGTTTGGTCAGCTTGTTTTAATGCTATGGCTGATTGGTATATCAACGTGACTGTGTCCTTCAGTACACAGTTCAGAGCAGGTATGAAAAAGGGTTTTCTGCCTCCCAACTACAAAGAAATATGAGCTAGGAGATCTGCACAAGATCCCATTGCATAACTCTAAAACCACACGTCTGGTCTGCAAAAATAGTGGCAAAGAAAGAAGGTGTAAATCTTTATAGGGAAGATACAAGAGCAGGTGGATGCTTGGTGAACTAAATGAGTTGACCGGCTGTACCTGACTTAGAATCTTTGATCTGTACATCAAAGCAAGTTGACACACATAGAAGCATGAACACACTGCAATATAACGCTAAAAGTCAGAATGAATGTAGACAACTCTGAGATGAAAAGAGTAGTATGGTCCAAGAGTTATATCGAAAGACTGATTATATACTAGTGATTCGCACCAGTGAAAAATCAACCTTTAATAAGCAAAGTCCAATAATTACGCTCTAGCAAACTGAATGCATCTTTTACGATGCAACTTCATCAAGTGTCTAAGTCATCCCTGATCGTAGTTGCTCACAGTCACTTTCTTACTTTCATTTTTTTGCATGTTTTAATCATGTCCAATTCCCACGCATCAATATTATGGCACTCCCACATCAGCAACAGCTGCCAACCAAGGAGGTCAAAGACTATCATGTGCTCTGAGACATGTGACACCAGCTGACCACATCTTTTCAAACTGCTGCTCATGCAACGTTGGGGACAGTGTAATAAACTCAGAGGAAAGTTCTACCCCTTTCGCTTGCACAAGCTCAACGTTGCTATGTTTGATGTAAGAGTGTATGTTTGCCTGCCACCTCCACCCCCAAGAGTGCATGGACAAGTTGCTGTTGGGACTCCTGGCTGTGCATGGCTGCAGTATTACCCAGGATTCAAACTTGCACCACACGGTGCAAGTAGATTGTTTAATGCAAATTCTATTATAAAAGGGTAATTCTACAGAAAAGGAATATTAACTTAAGGAACAATTTCAAGTTGTCAAATATCTTTCTTGCGTAACAGTAACACCAATGACATAGTTTGGGGTGATTCGTTTTTTTTATTTCATATTATTAATTTTAATAAATTATGGTTTGATTTATTGTTTAACTCATTTTATAAGAAAATTGTGTTATTTTGAATCAGATTTATTTTATCTTTAGATGAAAAGTATATGGTCCCACTACTGGTACCTTGAACAAGACATTTCCTTGAACTTGGCCTTTAAAAAAACGTTACAATTCAATATTGAGCATTAAAGCAAGAAAATGTGTTTCATGATTAAAAGTACACACTATATTTTCTGAATATACAGTATACAAGTTATGTGGCTGTTATGTTAATTGAAATGATTTTGGCATCAACAAATCTAAGTGACAGCACTTTCCACTATTTTTGTAAAATGGACCCGCCAACAAAAGTTTACTTTATATCTCCTTCAAACACAATGCAAAAGATAATTCCATGCTATTAGTGCCACGCTAGCAAGACAAGAAGCTGCGTCAGTATCCTACCAAAGCACACCTGGCTTATATTACCACACAGGCATGCGTATAAGTGGTTTAGATTTTCTAAATAAAGTTTTACTATAATTATACTTTTCTCTGTAGTCTAGATCCAAAAGCTTATCCAGCTTGATATGATGGAGAGATCAAGGGTATGAAGATGCGCCTTGTATTGCTGGTGCGTCATTTGGTTCTTTAGAAGTTTTACATAAATAAATATGTAATCAACCATGTTTATAAGTCAAGCTTGCACTTTAAACATATTAATTAAAATATTCTACTTCATACGGACACAAGTTCATATATAGAACTCATTCATTGTCTTTAACCTTGGACAGGCTATAGCTCTGCTGGAAAACTTTTAGGCTCGGCTCATCTCAGAAAAGCAGACACGCACCACCTGCTCTAACTCAGGGGTGGAGCACTTAAACAGCTCTTCAAGCAATGTTACAGGTGGCCAGGTGATACAGATAAAGAACCATTACCACATCAAAACCCAGGAAACACAAGCACACTCACACACTCTCTGTTACACACATTTATTATCTCCACACTAGAGCACACAAGGTAAATGTCAGACTGAAGTTATAAAACCTGCAGTGTTCAGAGGGGAGCTCACCACTTTTCCAAGACAATGGCCCTGAACTTGTTTAAAGAGATTGTATTACATGTTCTAATTATCAAACCGTGCTACACTGCTTTAACTAAACATACCGTATTGATTTATATGTGCAGTTAGACTAGGTTCCCATTCGTGAGTGTTAGAGCAGTGTGTTATAGCAATGTTTCCCAATCTTCCCCCCCATAAACCAATGAAAAGTTTGTTAAAAAAAAAAAAAAATCTAAAGGCATATATCCATATGATTTAAGACCGAGGAAGCCATTGGAAAGACCAATCAAACAAAGAATTACCAATGACTTTGCTACACCTTTTTTTTTTTTTACTAAGAACTGCCACAATAGATCACACCAATGTTTAGGACAATGGTATATATTTCCTTTTTATTCTTCTTATTTCTGCCTCCTAAAATACTTAAACCCTGGAATAAGTACATTAGTGTAGCAGAGGATTATATAGAGAAATATAGGAAGTTTTTACTCTCGTAACTGTTTTGGGTTCTTCTGAACAATCAAAAGTCCTGGTTTGACTTGAATGAGAGTGCATTTGTAACTGCACTATTAAGTTTTTCCCAGAAAAAGATGCGCCCGCTTTTAAATCTTAAATGAAAAATATAACTGAATTGCAAAGCAGTGTTACTATTACTACACCAAAGTTTTCTTTTCTATAACAACATTTATTGAAATGTCTTTGTAGATGTAAGTCTTGCCTTTGAAGCTGAATGTTTGTGACCAGACCAATCAACTGCTGTCTAACAATAAAATTAAATATCAGTGTCTAATTACTAGTTTTTTTTTCTTTTCTTTTTTCTAATGAAAGTAGAGTTGGGTATACTTATTATAATTCCACTTAGAAATGTGGAAGTGATACATTCAACCCTGTTTTAACATCATGCCCACTTCCTGGGCAATAATAGGGCAGTAACACTTATAAAAGTTAGGTCTAATTGCACAGGTCACTTCTGCTGAGTTCAACTCCAGCCAGTAATTTAGCAACTAAACCAGGTGGGATAAGTGACAGGTATCTTAGATTTATATGTACGTCCTCTGAAGACTCACCCTTTTGTCTTTCCAAGGTGTGTTTTTAGACTTTCTCTGACATTTTGTCAGGTCTTTCTCACTATATTCCCTGCTCACTATGATATATTTTTTAGGGCTGTCTAAACACGTACATCTTATTCTTTTCAGACTGCATCTAAGTTACTTCCATCTGTGTTCCTGGATTCAAAATATATCTCATAAGCGGTCATGTGACTTGTATGAGAAGGGGCAGATCAGAATTCATGTGACTTTTTTGCCTCTACACATGAGTGGGGTACTCGCTGACGTCATCAATCAGCACCAGCAGTGCATGGATTTCATACCAGTGCTTAAGCAGCTTTAACAAATCCAGTCCACCTACTGCTTGCCATCCTCCAGAGCAAAACCCCAAGCATATTTTTGTTTGCATATTTTGTTTAAGATTATTGAGTGGTTGCACAAACTCACGATCTGTTTCAACACAGATGGTGCAAGCAAAGACGCACTGGCAGGACAGTCACTTCCACATTAGAGTCAGATAAAAGTTTTGGACCTGAGCCTCCAATAACTAAAATGGACTCCATATTAACTTAAAAAACCTCTTGTTATACTGAACCTCCAGCCTCGTAACACACAGTGTGACTGCTGCTGAATCCCTGATATCTGATATCACCCAAATGAGGGATGGGTTCCCTGTTGAGTCTGGTTCCTCAGAAGGTTCCTTCCTATTGCCATCTCAGGGAGTTTTTCCTTGCCACTGTTGCCCTCTGCTTGATCATCAGGAACAAAACTGATCATTCTGATTTATGCATACAGTATGAAAGCTGATATAGAGCTGCTTTGCGACCATGACCAAATAAAACAAAGTGCAAACGATGCGTAAACAAATTGTGTTAATGCTTTGGCTAAATCACGTTAAGAAATCAGTATTTGGTGAAATAACCCCGATTTGCAATTATAGCTTTCATGTGTTTTCGCATGCTTTCCACCAGTTTTTCACATTGCTATTGGGTAACTTTATACCACCAGCTTTGCTTGATGGCTTGTGACCACCCATCTTCCTCTTGATGCATTCCAGAAGTTTTCTGTAGTAAATTGCAGTGTCCTCTTTTTTCCAGGCTGTGTATATACAGTATGTCTCCGTGTGCTCAGCATGGAATAACCTATGTGGTTATGTGTTATATTTCACTGTGAGAGGTGATAGTATATGAGCTGGTATAAAATGAGATATCGAGTCAGCCTGAGATATAACGTTACAAGCCACTGCATATACGGGATTATAAATAACTGTGAAAAAGTGATGCATTAAACAGGCATATTCTAGTCGCACTCAATTTTAAACACTTTAAACATAACAGAAATGTAACAGATTAATACTTGACTGATTCAGCAAATAGAATGATGCACATTAACTATCACAGTATGCTTCCAAGCATTAACTTACAGAAGTGTATATTTATGTGCACATATTCTAACACGCACCAGCTGAGAGGAAAACCTGAGCCGTGCTTTCTCCAGAATGGCGCCAAAGGAGGCATTATCAGTCATGCCTGGTGTGGTGTGGGGTCAGGCTCTGACTGACATGGCTGACAGATGAAAGCAGTAAGTGTGTTCCATACAAAGCCTGACCTGTCGCCAACACTTGACCCTTTCTCCACTTGGGCAGTTTGCCTTACTCAGATTCTGTTTCATCTATTACAAATTAAAATGGCCATCCATCAATACACCAAGGAAATGGATAGTATTACACTCTTACGCTTACTAACGAGGAGTGTCATTTAAAAGGGTAATTCGATGAGCAATATTAGACAAAGAAATTGTTCTTTTTTTCATCAATGAAAACGTAGACCCTGTTTTAGCCAGGAAACTATCTTAATGATCTGAGTAAAAGAACAGTGTGGCTGCGCATCTTTTAATAGGGTTCTATTTATTTTAAAGCTAATCCCTTGTAGATAAAGAACATTAGGCAACAGTTCGAGGGAAGAACAGCTTCCTGTCAAAACCCACATTCAAAAACAGCCACGCATGCACTGGACTCCGTAAATCACACGACTATTTACCATTGCTCCAAAGTCCAATCTTTGTGCTCCTTAGCAAATTTAAGCCTTTTTTTCTGAGTATCCTCACTAACAAGTGTTTTCTTTGCTTGCTTTGATCCTTCTGAAATGGTCTATATAGTGTAATAAAATTTTAATAAGTAATTCAAATCCAATGATCATACACAATTTCATATACAGTACAATTTCCCTTTAAAAAAAAAAAAAAAGCAACCACTAAAATAGATAAGTATACTTTAATCAGGTGTTTTATCTAGAATGTAGAGATACCCTCACTTTTTAGTGCTGTTCTGCCACCGGTCATTATAGAAGCCTGTATCTGCTGAAAGGTCAGTCATACAGGTCTCTCATCAGCAGTACAAAGTTGTGTGAATTCCCCAGGGAGGTGAAGACAGATGTGAAGCTACTTGGGCCTCTAAATGTTCCTGCACAGGTGAGCTGCTAACATCTTGTCACCTGTAGCACTCTGACAGAGACAAGCCCTGCCGCAAGGGTCTGGAGACATGCAAGCTGGCCCGGATCTGCTGACTGATCGCTGAAATGGACGCGATGACAGTGTGCTCTTCTAAATTTCAGGTATTCAGCAAAGCATTTTGATTTGAAGATGAGTTGACCAGGCATAAAATATTTTTCCCCCCTATAACTTCTGCTAAGTAAAATAATTGAAGGTAAATTATTCTTTGAATTACATGCTGCTATACTCCTACTATAAGTTGTAGTGTAGTTAAACTTAACTATACTGTAGAATCTAAAGAGTAAACAAGGAATTTTGAATAGAACATTAATTACTATTGCCATCATTAGGTTCATGCACTATATCATTTTTAATGCTTTGGTTTATGAGTCTTTCTGAAATTATATGTTTCTATATCAACGTACCATATGCAAAAAAAAGCAAAGACACAGGCAAAGATGTAGGATTACCTTCTGATCGAGACACTTTATCTTGGTTGGTATATAGCTTCCTCTATTATAACTAAATAATATAACTATTATAACTAAATTATATGAAATCACCAAACATCAGTTTATGCATCAAAATAATGATGCTTTTAAAACTAAAATCAGTATGATTCACATTGGTTCATAACACAGTATTGTTGAATGCAGGAGTCTGATTGGACAGAAGGTACAGAAACAATTTTTAGTGGAACAGCTCCGACCAAGTAATCTGATTGGAAGAGAGGTGTTCCATGATTGGTGATAATAGAGCATAACAGCACTGCGACATTTTAAGTATATATATCACTACAGTACGTGTAATATGTGTTCTAACAATTGCTAATTACACTAACTGTC
>JAQMYL010000038.1:1989264-2002646 GCA_030014365.1 Clarias pachynema
CTGCTGTTTCATTTGCTCCTATATATATATATATATATATATATATATATATATATATATATTACTACTGAAGTGTGTGTGTGTGTGTGTGGTGTGGGAGAGAGAGAGCGAAAGAGACAGAGAGCTTCATTAGCAGGTCAGTTATTTGGGGAATCATAAATCTGCCTCTGGGTAGTCTGTGTTTTTCTTGCAAATGATGCATCTCAGTTAAAGAATGGAAAGCTCGTCGCTGAAAGCTGACCAAAGATCAAGTAATTCACAACTCTCTCCCAGAGAAAGCCCAAAGTGGTTTGCTGCACCATTTAACATGTTCGTAAGTAGACGGGGGTTTTGAAAAATGACACAAAACATGAGCAACGTCAACACAAGCTACACAGCAAACACTATCCATTAGATGATGAAAGAAATAATAATAATGTACCTACCATGTAGAATTAAACAATTCCCACTACTGAGAAAGAGAAACTACTTGGGTTACCCTGTTGCCTGACCCACTGGCATTGCTGTATGGAAAATCCAGCAGATCATTATGTCTAACACATTAAGCATGGCTGTGTTTAAATTCAGCTTTGCTCCTGTTACTTCTTAAGCTGTCCCGCTTCCCTCGGAGATAATACCTTTGTGATCTATCTCTAACTCCGTGGGTGAGCCTAGCCTCTTGGACCACCATGGTGTAGTTTGTAATTTGTATGGATGAAAGTTAAGAGGAATGAGGCCCACGGCTGGCTGCCAAGTGCTAACGGACTGTGGCTGCGTGCGCCCTCTTGATCAATGGTGTCGGACGCTGCGAGTGCCCTGTGCCGGATGGCATATACAGTACATATAGTCTTTTATGTCATTGCCCAGAGCTTCAGGATGTGAACACGGATGCGATCGAACTGCTGTCATCACAGGATGAGGCAAAACATTGGTGGACCAGGGGAAAGTAGTGTAGCGGCTGATGCCAAGAAGAGACTTGGGCAAAAAGTATACTGGACGTACAACCATACTTCTTACCTGTTGTGCTCTAGTGCTGGAAGTTAACCTGAATAAAATGCTAACCTAAGATACTGCTGAGGTGACCCTGTGATTGTTTTTAATAACTAGTGGCCACAAATAAGTCTTAGTAAAATCAAGTTAAAGAAAATGTTTTGTTTGAAATACGTTAAGTAGTACTGTATATACTTGCAAAGCAGTATTTCTAAAGTGATTTTAGTGTTGCGTGTTCTTTCTTGACCTGCACAGGAAGACTAGCTACAAACAAGGAACTATTTTTCAGCAAATTTTTTAATGAGAAAAAATAAGGTAGGAATATTGGAGACGCGTTGGGCAAACGTTGGACTCAACATTCCAGAATGCAATTCAGATATACTGTTCAGTACAGTACGTGCTGCACCAGGCTCTAAAGGTGTACTAAAGAGTACTATACTGTAGAAGACTTTTAACCAAAGTGAAAATAAAGCAGCATGATACCTAAAAAAAAAAGTCCAAATTTCATTCCAAAAATAAATTTTAAACAAAAATTAACATAACGTTAATGTTAAACTGTTCAAGGTAGATTTTTTACATTAAGTTAGTTTTCTACCAAATTAGCACTGTGGCCTTACAACTTCAAGTTCAAGGGTTTGAGTCCCACACTCTGTGTGCATGGAGTTTACATGTTCCCCATGCTCTTGGTGGGTTTCCTCCAGGTATTCCAGTTTCCTCCCACAGTCCAAAAACATGCAGAGTAGACTAATTGGCATTTCCAAATTGTCTGTAGTGAGTGAATGGGTGTGTGAGTGTGTGTATGTGTGTATGTGCCCTGCGATGGATTGGCACCCTGTCCAGGGTGTACCCTGCCTCATGCCCTAAGCCTCCTGGGATAGACTCCAGGCCCCTGTGACCCTGAATACAGGATAAAGCGGTATAGAAGATGAGTGAATGATGAGAGTGAGAGTCCAAAGACATGCAGAGTAGACTAATTGGCATCTCCAAATTGTCTGGAGTGTGTGTGTGTGTGTTCTTGTGCCCTGCGATGAATTGGCACCCAGTCCCCTGGGATAGGCTCTCAGCCAGAGAATAAATGATGTTGAATTAAGTGGAGGTCACCTGTTACGTTCTACAGCATAATTGGTTATAGACCCAAGTTACACAAAATAATCTAAACATTAAATATAAATGTCTCAAAATATTACCTTGCTGCCTAAAATATGGATTGTAACTTACTTGCAAGATGGTATACTATATTTAGTATTATTTTACACTGCATATTGTACTGTGCATGGCAAGATTTAAAGTCTTAGACCTGGACATTTAAGATTAAGTATCTCTTTAAAAGATATAAAGATTTATCCCTTTAAAAGGTACAGTGGAACCTTGGATTACGAGCATAATTCGTTCCAGGAGCAGAATATTTCAAAACACTCGTAAATCAAATCGAATTTTCCCATAAGAAATAACGGAAACTCAAATTATTCGTTTCACAGCACAAAAAAACACATACATAAAAATAATTAACACTAAATATTAAATAAAAATAAAACAAATTAACCTGCACTTTACCTTTGAAAAGAATCGCGACAGAGCAGAGTTTCTGTGTAGAGCAGAGAGAAAGAGTGTGTGTGTGCGTCTGTGAAGGCGAAAGTAGGAGGGGTCTGAACAAAGAACAGGCTGATGCAGATGAGACTTGCTTTTGCTTTACACGTGCGTTGTGCACACACGAATACAGACACAAAATAAAATATGTTTTACGCAGTACACGCGTGCACGGACGTTGATTATACCAGTAAGAGACGCGCACTAAGACCCAGCAGGGGAAACGATTACCCACAATTCCGCAGGAAAAACTGTTGGCTTAGTTGTGATCACGTGATGCTCGGCGTCAAAACAAGTAGCACATGCGTGATACATGATACTCGGTGCTCGTAAACCAAGACAACGCTCGTTTTTCCAAGTCAAAATTTATTAAAAATCTTTGCTCATCTTGCGGAACACGGAAACCGCGTTACTCGTAATCTGAGGTTTCACTGTATTTATTAGCTTTTTATCTTATTTTAAGATTCATTTAAGATTTCTCGACAAGTAAAAGTCTCTTGCTGTATAGACATACGATTTGAGAAGTTTTAAAGTGAGTGTGGAAATCACTTAGAGCAATAACTTCCAGCTGAGTTCTCCATGTTCTCCTTGAGTACATGATGGCTTTCTCAGGGTTTTCTGGTTTTCTTCCACCAACCAAAACCATGCTAATATGTACAGTAGATTGGTGATTCTAAAATTACCCTAGGTGTGTGTGTGTGTGTGTGTGTGTGTGTGTGTCCCATCCAGAGCATTAACAGCAATAAAATCATGAAACATTCTTCCCAGTGTTCCTTGAATCATCTCCTGATCCACCACTCCCCGACTCATTCATTTCTTCCGGGACTCGGGACACACAGGCATGGTATACCCTGGATGGTGTACCATATGTATACATTAGGCAATTTGGAAACCAGTTAGCCTAATCTGCATGTCGTTGGACTGTGGGAGGAAACCAGAGTAGTTGTATGAAACCCACCCACTACAACCTTAACCAGGATAAAGCAAATTAAATGTTGAGCATTAATAAACATTATGTGCAATTTTTGAAAGCTTCAGGATGCTGCAACATTGTCCTCGACCACTGGACCATTACCGGTTCTAACAATTTTACAAACCTCCGTGACAGGAGCTGCTTTAAATCTGCTCCAGCGCCTTTAACACCAAGTACATGGATGAAAGTGTGCAAACATTCTGCCCTTTGACTGTACTCAAACTTGTGATTCTAAGTCGTATTCAGTTACACACATGGCACACCAGATAGCTCTGCTTGACTGCTATGTCCAATTGGGGTCAGTAGGCCATATAGCTCCAATGACTGATTTGAGTTTTGTTTCACACACACACACACACACACACACACACACACACACACACACACACCCCACTACCACCAGCAGCAGCTATGTTTCTTACTGGCCTTTCCCCTAATTGTCATCTTGAATACTGATACTTTAAAAAAGAAAGGGTCTGGTTATGGGATCAGTGTGTGTAGGGAAAAGGGGACTGGTGGTGTGTATTACTGTAATGCATTAGCCCTGAAGGCTAAGACCTCCACGAAGAGTTTATCTGAGTTTAAGAAAAAGGCCAACTTCTTTCCTGAGTATGGATTTGAAAGAATTTTAACCCTGAAATGCTATGATCGCTAAAACTGGATAAAGATGAGTATATAGAAACTACAGAAACTCATGTACATGTGAACATTTGGGAAAATCAGGTGCAGGTTGCTGTGTCTAAATTCTAGGGAGGGGAAGTCAGAAATAATGAAAATTTATTATAATTTTTTAATTTCTGGTACTGTAAAAATAAATGAATAAATTGCCATGGATATGGAGAAAATTTATCAAACTGTGACTATCTAAAGATGTATAAAAACTTGATAGCTAAGTTTGATTTTATGAATATATTTTTTAAAGACTTTAGTTTTTAATGTCTTGTAAATAAAAGGATGGTGGGACAAAGAGGCAACCATTAGGATGTTTAAATGACCTGAGTAACCTTTAGCTCAGGTGATGAGAAAGAGACTAAAAATATAAGTGAGAATTGTAAATATACAGTATCCTTCTTTGTGAATTTTAAGTAAATCAATATATTTACTTAATTTTTTTTTTACAATATAGAAGTAAACATGGAGTTTCTCAGTGCAGTGATATATTTCAATGTAATGTCTCCATTTTTAGTTGAACTAGACCTTAACATACAGAAAAAGTTTTCAGCATGACAAGAAAGTTTAAGGTACATGCAAAAGTATAACACATTTCACTACAATATTGTTTTAAAGCCACCCGTTATTGCATCATGCTTAATTAAACTGAATTAAATTTATTTAGATTACATTTAACACATGGGAACAAATGTTTTACTGCAACAGGCTGCGAAATGCCTAAAGATACAATTTTAAAATTGCTTATTTCTGTAACAATGTCAGCAGCAACCTCGTTTCCCCTCTCGTCTGTTCCAACCACTCAGCATTCAGCATTCAGCAATATTCTAATTCACTTGAACATCTGTCATCATATGCATCGGTTACTCACTGGTTCATGCCTTGAGTTGGATGCTTTTTTATGCTTAAATGATTCATTAGTCACTGTGTGGCTTAACAAACAAAAGAAATTCCTCTGAAGCTGCTCAGGTACAGTGACTGGACTCAAAATAATGGACTAAAACTTGCCAAAAAAGTCCTCCAAGAGACCTGAAGAATGACAAGATCAAAAATACAAGAAAGTCTCTTTGGAGTCTCTTTGCACAGTACTGGTACATCTTTAAAACATTTTAAAATCTGTTCAGTTTGACAGCAAAAGGGGAGGAAAGGAGGGTACTGCCGGTTTTTATTTTTTATTTTTTTCAGATACAGTAACTCCAGAAGTATTACAAACTTTATAGAAAATATTCTGTGGGTTGTGATGGTGTAGATCTAAGCACTGTGGCTTTACACCTCCAGGGCTGAGGCTTTGATTCCCAGCCTTGTGAGACCTGCAGTGGATTAGCACTTCATCTTCATCCAGAGTGTACCCCGCCTAGTACCCTGAATCTCCTGTGATAGGCTCCAGGCTTCCTGCAACCATGTCCAGGATAAGGGATATAGAGAATGAGTGAGTGAGAAAGAACACACCCAAGGTTACACCCAACGTGATGTTGCATCACATCTAAATCACATAATGTCCTATTTCACAAAATGTACCAGGAATGTTAAACAAGGTAAACATGTAGTTTTTGAATGTTGGGGTAGCTGCAATGGCAGGAACCATGTAATTGTCTTTTTTTTTTTTTTACCTTAACATTCTCCTAAAATTCACTGAATGCATTTAGTTCACTCACAGCAATCACTGTTTTGCTGGTAGTTTAACATCAAGAAAGAAATAAGGGTGCGATTGGTTTTTCCAGATGCATCATGTTTTGCTATGTAATGCGGTCAGTTTTAATGTCATGAGTTGCCTAAAATCTGGAAGTTCTAAGCTTCCTAAAGAAGGTTATATTGTGTTTATCAAATTCAAAAATTTGTTATAGTCACTTTTTTTTGTCAATAATTTTTCCTTAGGTAAAGGAGCAGAGCTGGGGGACTCATAGGCGTGGTGTGTGATCAACTGGTATGTTTGGATGCTGTCTTCCTCCACTCTCATGAGCTCATTCAGGTTTGTTGACAGTGGAGTGACTGGTTGCTTTACTTCTCAGGGAGTCCTTATGTCTGTGTTTCCTTTTGGCTCTCTCTTTTAGTTATGTTGTCATAGTTAGTCCTGCCGGAGTCTCTGCTTGCACTCCACACAAAATACACATGGACTCTCTCTCTCTCTCTCTCTCCCTGCTGAGCTACACATGGCACTCCTAAGTGTCCCGCTTCTGGTTGGCTTTTTCATCACATGAAGACCGCTACCTGCTGTTAAGGATGGCGTCATACAGGCTTCTTAAAGATTCATGTGATAACTGGGGATGATTGCACTTAATAACCACAAAGATGGCTTGGATTGCAACAATACAAACAGTTTCACTATGATGGCTTATGATGGCAAATGGTTAAATCCTTTAAGGACTGAAATTGCCATGAATAGTTTTTATCTAAATCGCAATCAGCGAACAGTTGGAACCTCAACAGAGTGGACTTTATATCAACTTAAACACATTTCCTGTTATATAACTGCACTATTGACCTTACAGCACATAGTTATAGAAGAGAGTTATTTATAGTCGTGCTATCTAGCATCACGGAAATGAAGATGGGTTCCCTCCTGAGGCTGGTTCCTCTTAAGGTTTCTTCCTCATGTTGTATCAGGTACCTTTTCCTTGCCTTCGTCATCTCCGGAAAAAAGGTTATTTCTTTTATTATTTACATCCAGACTTCCTGTTTCTGTAAAGCAGTTTTGCAAGAATGTCCAATGTTAAAATCGCTATACAAATTAAAGTCAATTGAATTGAACCTTGAGTGCCAGAAAAAAGGAAGTTGACCTATGACAATGCAACATTGAATATTAATAGTGAATTTCATTTTAAAAAAAATAAATAAATAAACTACTATATAATTCTACATTGTAACTTCACCTGTTACAAACAATCCCAACACTGTAGCACTGGAGCAAAGTAGTAAAATTACTGTTTATTTACCCTCTTTTGATATTCTTGTGAAATTAAATGAAAATTCTTTCAACTCAAAACAGGACAAATTATAAAAATTTTATTCATTATGCATTATTTATATTGCTGGAATTCATTTCTCAGTTACAGGAAACGTGATAAAAGCATGGTCTTTGGTAATCGCACATACAGTACACAGGTTGGGTTAAGGAAAAAAAAAAGAAAAAAGTTGAAAAGAGTATTCATTCATTAGAGATGAATGAATCAGGATTTGTTGCTCAGTCTGGGGGAAGCGCACCTGCACAGCGCAAGAAGATGAAAACATACACCACAGGAGGTATGCACATGTTTTGGTCTTTTGGCATGAGGTAGGTCTTGGATTTGAACGATAGCTCAGTGCATATGGCACTAATAGTGCAACTGACATCATTTCCAGTATATGTGTGGCCCAAAAATGGGAAGCGGTGCTGCGCTGGTCAAGCTGCTCCTTACTTTGCCTTGCAACATCAAGGCTGTGCGGCAGCTTGTCAACAAATGTGCTCTCCACATTTTGGATGCCTGAACACTACCGTACGGGCACGATTAGGTGATTGATTACATTTGTCTTGACCGTACAGAGCCCATCAGAGTCTGCGTTCATCCTGTGTTTTCTTTCAGACATTTGTGTCTGATTTTCCATTGGTTTGGAAGCACAAATGTACCCTTCAGAATTTATTTATAATTCCTCAGAGACGATGGTTAGTGGCTGTGTTTGTGTAATGTGCAAGTAGGGCTGGTGGTTTAACCGTGTATGTGATGCATGGCCTCTGTGTGTGTGTGTGTGTGTGTGTGTGTGTGCGTGTGTTTGTTTTATGATTTCTTCCGCTAATGAGCGATTTACCATCATCAGCGTAGGCCCTCAGTGCTAATTAGTGACCCCCACTCCTTTCTAGGAAAGCTTGGTTGTGTTCTCTCTTCTTGTTTCTCTCAATCAGCCCACCGAACCACCCAGCTTGAGCTCATGATTCATGGGCAGGAGATCAAGAAAACTGCCACCAGTTATTCGTCCTGAAGCGTCCTCAATCCAGCCTTTTACAAGTACCCCCCCCCCCCGCCCGGAATTTTTTTGTTTTTCCTAGAGTTAAATCAATTAATTTCACGATTACTCGTTTAGCCAGAAAATTAGATGCTACATCATATACAGTAAAGCAATGAACAAGGAATTCCCAGCATTTGTGTACAGCATTCCTGGTCCTGCCAAACACTTCAGGGATGTGTGTGTGTGTTGGTTGGGGGAGGGGGGGGGGCGTTGTTCATGTCGCAGCTGCATCACTGTTCCTTGGAACACTTTGATCTCTCCGATAAGTGCCATACCTAATCAGGTTAAAGTAGCACACAGAGCAGAGGAAGGAAATTCCACTCATAATGGTAACATATCAGCCCCGGTTCTATGTGTCGCATTCCTCCAGCTAATTAGGAGTAAATACCTGACCTGAGGAGCATCTGTATTAGCCCCTGCCCGTGTGGTCCATCTGCTCCTTTTTTCTGCCTATGCTAATTTAGAACACAGATGACACAAAATGCAAACGTCTCTCTCTCTCTCTCTCTCTCTCTCCTTCTCTCTCTCTCTTTGATTTTCATTTCATCAAATACACCCGCCACAATCTCATGTTTTATTCTCATGTTTCTCTTTTCCCTTTTCCAACACGTCAGGCCTGATCACTACTTCCGGGCTGTTGGTAATTCCATGGCTCTGATTATCTCCTCTGAGTGACCTGTGTGATCGCAACTTCAGCATGTGGCTCTCTATACTACTTTTTTTCTCTCGCACCTCCCTCTTACCCTGCCTTTTGTAGACTCACTGACACAGAACCAAAGACACCGTCGCCATCACCGCGACCCTCGTTCAGGGCTCATATTTTGCCGAAATATGAACCCCGCCATTCTCACCACTTCCCTCCCCACACACGGTGACATAAGGGTATGATCCATTTCTGCCTTTTTTGCAACATAATGTGTGTTCCATTTATCAGTCCAGAATCAATATTTCGCTCGCTTTGTTCTTCAAACAAGAGCAGATGATCATCGAGTGCCACCCAGAGGGCTAGTGCTTATAGAGGCCTGCTATGAATGACAAGAAATAGTTTTTTAATGGGTTATAATTACAGTATCATTTCGTAAAGGAAGTGTCATTATACCTTCTTTTCCTTGTAATCTCTCTGTGTGGTTAAGGTTGTCAATGATCCATTACCAAAAGAGGACATTCCAGTAAAGGTTTCCAGTTTCACAGCACTTCCTTAAGTATGCTGTCAGGACATGGAGGGTGGCTGCTTATGGCTGCGTGCTTTCACAAGCTCACACAGAGCATGCTGATGTTCGATTGCTTTAAATACACTAAATTGCTAAATTTTTATATCGCCATGTTTTTCCTTGAGTCCACAGCGGGCGCAATAAACAGTGAAAAGACTGTCCAGTAAATGTTCATAATTCTGCTAACAGCAGCGTAACCAGTCTGAGCTTAGTCATCTGACGCAAGCAAGCAGCCACAGTATGTACCACACACAGACAGAGGAAGTGGTATGTCTCGATACACTTGCCGCGGTTTGCGTTGTGACAGAGAGACCAATGCATTGAGTATAGCTAATGATTTTGAACTGGCGAGCGCGAGTGTATATCAGCCTCCTCTCCCTGGTCCAGCTGGACACTGGTCAAGAGCAACTCTATTTGAGGCTTGGCAGCCGGCTCAAAGGGTGCAATTGTGAGCCACTGTGGGTAGCAGGAGTGGATGGGAGGAAGGCTAAGGCAAGCTCAAGTCACCGCAAAATGATTTGTGAGCCCATGTTTATGAAACAGCCATAATTTTCAAGGCAATCCTGAAAAGCCGAGCAACTTCCAAATGCAGTCCTGAAGGATTTTTCAGCCAGACCAAGATCCTAACCAAAAACACCTGAATGAGGTAGTCAGGTAGGGTGTAGAATAGGGTTTGAGCTGATAAGGATGCCTCGGAAGAGCTGAAAAATTCTTCTTCAGAACACTGCAGTGTACTGTGGATGAAGAATGTCCCATGGTGGGGAAGAGCAGGAGATGGCTGCAGTAAATTATATAGCTTTGTTGTATCATAGTTTTAGGGTTTCTAGTTCAATCCTGAACACAGCTTACACTCTCATGCGCTTGTGGATTTTCATGCATTTGGTCCATGTCCAGATGGATTTCCTACTTGCTTTCCCCAAACTCTCCAAAACATGCCAGTGAATTGCTGACTCTAAGGCCTCGTTCAGACTGGAAGCCCAAATCCGAAACAGTGGTAATGACATCCAAGGCTTGCGTGAAATGCATTGTTTCCTTATATATCACCCGGTTTCTGTACATTCCCTCTCACTTTGCTTGTACTATCAGACAATTTACTTCATCCAAACTGTTCTCCATTTTTGTACTACAGTTAAGCCAGCTGCTTTTCCTGAAAACATGGTTAATTTAGCTGCATGGAAAATTCAAGCACACCGATTTTCATACTGTACATAGCGCTAATATTTTCTGAAATCAAATTCTGTGTGGGGTTTTATTGTTCAGGTAATTGAACATGGCTTTAATTACCTCTTCTTAAGAGTTGTTCTTCTAACCTATTTATTCAATGGAACTTTCAAAAAAGTATGTATTTGTTTGTTTGTATAATTCTGTATATAAACCATCAAATCATTTTGGAATTTGAATCCAGCCTAAAAGTGTACAGTGCTGCAAGAAAGGTTGCGAACCCTTTATAACATTTTCCCCTTTACATAAATTCTAGAACTAGACGGTCAGAGACGGAACCTAAAAAAAAGTTAAACAACTGGCGCAAAAACATAATAGTTAACATTTATTTCTCCGGGGGAAAATTCTCCAACATTACAGATCCTTAGCCTTTAGTAACTGATATGTCCCGTTGTGCAACAATAACTTTAACCAAATGTTTCTAATAACTGGTGATGAATTCTGCGCAACGGTTTGGAAGTATTTTGGCCCAGTCCTTCTTTTTCTGTTTAGATGAGTATGCTGATGCATTCACTGTGTGGCAAGTGTTTGAGAAAGCATTTGTTATAGCAGTAAGTGTGTTTAATTTTGCTTTCTCTGATGAATGACAAAGGTGTTTTGTAAATGTGCAGTGAGACATTAGCGAAGGTGACGGTTTCTTAGCTATGGGTTTGTCGATCTTGCCAGTCTAAACATACTGAATATGTTTTCTAATTTTCCACTAAATATTTTATTACACATTACTGTATATATTCAGCAATAATTAAAAAAAAAAAAAAAAGAAAACTAGAATTTCAGGAATATTTACATTAACTTAGTATATGACTGTAAGATGTACAAACTCCATAATTTGGAGAAAACCTGGCGATCCATATTAAATCAGAAACACACCAGCTGAATGCGGGCTCCAATGAAATTGAAACTCTTTCATGGACCTGAAGCCTATCTTAGGGAACACTGGGCATAAAGTGGGGCACAAGCACACACACGGACATATACTACTGCCCTACACCTCATGTCTTTGGACTGTGGTAGGAAACCAGAGTACCCATAAGAAAAATCACGAAGCATAAGAAGAACATGCAAACCCCACGTACAGCACCTGGAGATGAGATTCAAACTCCAAGGTGTAAAGCAGAAGTGTTAACCACAAAGCCACCATTCCACCACATACCAATATCAATACCACAAATTTGCTTAAATATACATTTCTCAGAAATGATGCATTATTGAATAGTGAGGATACTGCATTAAACATTGTTCATATCAAAGTGTTAAAAATTTTAAAATTTGGGTTTCAAATTCTGGTTTAAGCTCTAAAAAAAATCACAGATTAGACCGCCATGGTCAACATGCCCTCAGACTTTTATACTTGTTTTTGCAATTTTTGCATTGATTTTAAGGTATTTATGTGAGTTTTAATATTAATAGACTTATAAATGGGTCTCATGTCACACCTATCTTGATCTGTTTATGTGGGCTCGAATTCAGGGTCCAGTCTACATTAATGATCTACTGCAGCCGTACACCACGAGCAGAAATCTCAGGTCCTCTAATCAGGGCTTGCCCATTGTCCCTCATGTAAGACAAAAGGAGACTATGCTTTTGAAGTTGTAGCCCCTCAGCCCTGGAACTTTCTCCCATTGAACTTCAGGGGTCAGTGGACACTGTGGATTTAATGCTTTAAAAAGCAGATTAAGAACCATTTGTTTAAACTTTTTTTTTGTCATCTCTATTTTATTTCATATTTAGTTTATAGTATATTTCTAGTTTTAGTTTATATTATACTCAGTTACATACGTAGTGGCTTAGTGGTTAGCACTGTCGCCTTGCACCTCCAGGTCCTGGGTTCAATTCTCATGCCAGGTCTGTGTGCATGGAGTTTGCATGTTCTCCCTGTGCTTGGTGGGTTTCCTCTGGGTTTCCTCCCACAGTCCAAAAACATGCAGATTAGGCTAATTGATGTTCACAAAATTACTCATAGTGTGTGAATGTGTGTGTGAATGTTGACCGGAGGTTCTACCACGGTTGAACAAGATGGGAATAAATACATTGGCCTCATATGATCACCACTGGCCTCCTTGGTCCCTGGTTGAACTACAGAGGTTCCTACAGTAGATGGATTGACAGAGTTGTGTAAGAAAATTTAGCTTTTCAAAAAGACAGTTAATGAAACATGACACTGATAGATTGACAATTCAGTGTGTACATTTACACATCTCTATTTGTAGCTTAAAATAATGCTATTATTGATTAGTGCATGGTTCTTTAATGATGTTAAAAAATAAGCAAGTTTAAATGATTTATCGAACCACCAAATTTTCTTCATTAGAGCATAAAATCAGGCATGGATTAGAGTCCGTGCAGCATCTGAATCTGTGCTGTCAAAGTTTAAATTCAGATGACGTGATATAGTTTATGAAAAAAAGATCGAGAGGTTCTGAGGAGGTCTTCCAGCTGGCTCTCGCCTGAACTCTGCCAGCCCGTGTTTACCCTGAGATGGTAGTTAACTGATCAGAAAACCATATTTATTCCTTTGTGGTAACCCAAAACACATTTCTATCCTTTGAAGTGTTTTGCAACCAAAACAGGTCCCAAATGACATGGGAGGCATGGGAAAATGCGGGCAAAAGACTTCACAATCTATTTTCATTTAAAGTTTAGTACTATACAGGGAAATATGAAATATTATAATCATTATGAAAGGAGTTCATTTTGGAAAAGGCTAAAAAATGCAGTGGTAAGACATTACATTATGGTTTCCATAACTGACGTAATTTACCACTCCACCA
>JAQMYL010000038.1:2031698-2043570 GCA_030014365.1 Clarias pachynema
GTGAAATATGGTTTTATTCTGTAGCATTTATACAGTATTTTACTGTTAGAATTACGAACATTTTTTACAGTGTACCTATCATGTTTTTGCTATTTACCGGTTCTGCGGATGCACAAACCGACAAGCTTGGGAACTTTTTCATTTGTTCTGTTGATTATGTACATGGGAACATTATTTGATGAGGATATTTTTCTATCAGAATAGGTTCTCCAATAAATATCTTACAGCAAATATAAAAACATGCTCCACTTACTGTTGTAGTACATTTACTCCTTTAGTATTTAGCATTTTTAATACAGTAATTAGCATTAGCATTTTTAATACGGTAGTCTACAAATTGATAGACTCCATCAAGTCATGCTGCAGTAGCATTTTTTGCCAAGGCAGCACTATTTGGTAGTACACCAGTTAACATTGCTGTATGGTGCATGAGTATGACTTGCAGACAGATGTTTCAATATAATACAGGACTATCTAGTTTAAGTACCAGGTACATAAGGTACATAATTATATAAATAAAAATTATTATTATTATTATTATTATTATTATTATTATTATAAGGTCCACCTGTCTGTTGGAGGATTTATAGAGTATGCTGGAAAAACCCATTGGATCTCACTGTAGCTAAATTATTGCTAATAGCCATAGAAATAAATATGTATTTTATGTAAAATAAATCATTACTTAAGTAAAACATAAATATATAAAGTATGGTGTAAAAAAAAAAAAAAAAATTCAAGTCTCCAATCATTTTGGTGCAAAAATCTCAAGCCCCCAATCATTTCTTCACAATAAATTAACTTAAATGATTGAAATGGGAATAAATGTTTTACTGCAACAGGCTGCAAAGTGCCTAAAGAAATAATAATAAAAAAAAACTTGGCAATGTAACAACCTCATCAGCAACCTCATTTCCCCTCTCGTCTGTTCCAACCACTCAGCATTCAGCATCAACTGTATTCTAATCATCGTCCTGCTAGTCATCCTGCAATCATTCTAGTCATCATCTGCACCTGTTTCTCACTGGTTCATGCCTTAAGTTAGATGCTTTTTTTATGGTTAAATGATACATACTGTAGGTCACTGTGTGGCTTCACAAACAAAAAACATTCCTCTGAAACAGCTCAGGTACAGAGATTGGACTGAAAATTAGAGACAAAAACTTGCCAACAATGAACGCCAAAAAAGTCCTTCAGAAAGTCTATTCGTCAAGACTTCAATAAAAATACAAGACTTTTGGAAGCAAAATATGAAGAAATGAAACCGGCCTCAAAACTTTCGCACACACATGTTTGCCATATTAATGATTTATAGCTACAGTTATGGACAATCAATTTTAGAGTTTTTTTTTTATTATTATTTTCTATATACATATACATATATGTATAACAGTTTATAGCCATATATAATATAGATTACATATAGATTGCTTGACCGTCTATATTCATATATAAAAGTAAGCATGTATTTATTTATTTGTTTATTTATTTATTTGCTTATTTGTTTGTTTGTTTGTACAACCATGTAAATATGATTTGAAATGCATTTAAATGTTATTTCAAAAAGTATTTTTTAATCGTGTAATCTATGGTATAGTGACCAGACAGACGTTATTCCTCACTAAAAAGGCACATGACAGTCTGCTGGGAGTTTGCCGAAAAGCACCTGAACAGTTCTAAAAACAAAATCATCTAGCTTGATGGAACAAATTTGAATCAGGAAGTTTGAACTAATTGGAATCAGGAAATCCAGCACTGTGTATCACTTTATTAAAACCATTCCTACTGACAAACACTGTGGTGCAGCATCATGCTGTGGGAAAGGGTGACTAGTCAGTGTGGAGAGAAAAATGGATGCAGAAAAATAAAGAGCTATCCTGAGTGAAAACCATCCCCAGAGTGCTCAGGATTTCAGGCTGGGGTGGCAGTTTACATTTCAACAAGACAACGACCGAAAACATACCGGCAAGAAAAAAAACACAGACACCGCTTCAGAACAGCTCTGTGAAAGTCCTGGACCAGCCCAGCCAGAGTCTTGACCCGAATCCAGTAGTGTATCTCTGGAGCAAAATGGCAAGTTCCTGATTGTAGACTTTGACAATAAAACATCTGCAGTACATTATTTGTCTTCAGTGCCTTTTGGTGATGCTGAGCTTACCAGTGCATTCCTTCTTAAGAAAGGTTCTTCTACAGTATCTCCCTGATAGGTCTGTTGTGTTGCCTATAATGATGGCCTCCTTGACTTGCATAGGTATGTCCTTGGAGCGCAGATAAACAACAGACTTTTACTCTCCCTAATTTGTCATGAAATAACTAAGAAACAGGTCACACCTGGCATAGAAACTTTTTTCACATGATTACAATGATGCAAAACCATCAGGAAGTAAAATATGTTTGCACATGTCGAAATAAGAGTTTTAAAGATTTAAGTGTATTCAAATGTTCAATTTATATACAGTATTAGGAACAAAGATGGTTAATGCATATTAATGAATATACAAAACTATTTCCTACAAATTTACACTACAGGGCGATGATGGAAGGAAGCAAGGAAATTGTCCATAAACTGTGGCTCATTGGTTAGTGTGAACAGAAAACAGACTCCGTTTGTCAGACACAAACAGAAGAAATGATTCTCTAATGACAATGTATACTTTTCATTGACAGGGATATTTAGTTAAATCACATAGTGTAGTAATTGAATTGCAGGGGAAAGAGAATGCTAGATGGTATAACAAGCATGCCTGAGCAAATGGAGCTCCCCTCTGCACAGCATAAGAGTTAAATCAGCAAAGCCTCAAGGGTGTTTAGATGTGACTCGTGGGGCCGCAACCGCAACAGTACACTGCCCAATTGACCATGCAAATATTTGGAGTCAGTAAAGTGCTCATATTTGGCAGTCAACTCAACCTCAAAGGAGCATGGAAACCACAGGTTAAGAGGGACAGAAAAAAAGAGCATTCCCAAAGGAAAGACAAGTGCGAAAATGCCGGCGAGAGTCCTCCTGTACAGTATGTGCCAGTGGTTTATGATGCTTGGTCGTCACATCAGACCAGGTCCATTGTGACTTGGCCAGAATGGACGTAATGTCCCATTTCAATTAGGCACCTAATGCAAAACATACAGTGTTGTAGCTTTGTTCACACAGAGACTGACGCAAAGCACCTAAGTGTGGGAATAAATTGCCTCAATGTCTCAAACTTAACGATTTGCTAATTTCAAGATTTTAATTAGGAGTTCACTCAATCCTGATAAACATGCTGAACCTTGTCATAGAGCAAGAACAATCTGAAGTGCCTACAAGTGCCAAGTAACCAAGGTTAACAGTAGGCTTATTTTACTCACCAGCTCTCAGTCATTGTCTATAACACTTTATTCTGTATATAGGGTCACAGAGGCCTGGAGCCGATCCTAGGAGACTATGGGCACAAGGTGGGGTACCCTGGATGGGGTTCCAATCCATCACAGGGCACACACACACATATACACACTCATTCACACACTATGGCCAATTTGGTAACACCAATTAGCCTAATCTGTGTGTGTTCAGACTATGGAGGAAACGGGAGTTCTCCACCAAGCATGAGGAGAACATGCAAACTCCACGCACACAGACCCCAAGGCGGGAATCGAACCCGGACCCTGGAGGTGCAAGGTGACAGTGCTTATTACTAAGCCACTGTGCCGCCTAGGTTTGTTTCAGCTTTCTTAAATGGTAGAAAACATGACAACTACCGTAGAACTAGCTGAATGCTAATAGCTAGCTCTAAACGTATACACAACTGTGATAAGTATATGTAACTGTATCAAATCTGTTAAAGTTTAAATCAAATAATAAAATGAAGACATTTTTCAAAAAGTAGTAAGTGGAATGAGTGAATTGCCATGAAATGGAGGGAATTAAATTTAAAAGTATGAAGTAAAATGCAAGTAAAGTGCAGATACTTACAATGATAGACTTAGCTAATATATTAAACTCATTGTACATCCCACCTTTGAGGGTTTGAGAGGTGTACTGTACACTCAGTTAGCATTAAACCCTAGTGTATCACCTCTACTGTATGTGCTGAGAAAATGAATAAAGGATACAATTCATAATCCATTTGCATCAAGTCTATAGTCTAAGTACGTTACAAGTTTATGTATTGTGAGTTAATGCAAAGTGTTAAGTGAATCCCTGTGCAGTTGGACTATTTTCAGTGCATTGCAGTGAATTTCCATTTAGGGAATCTCCATGTACTGAATCTGTGTTCTGCGAATCCCTGTTCACTGAGTCAATATACAGTGAATCACTTTACAGTGACTCCATATTTAGCAAGTCCTTGTCCCACGAGATGTTCTATCCAGTAAATCCTTGTGCACTATGAGCCTCTAGTCCCTGCGGAGTGAACACTGTACAAGTGCACAGTCTATTAGTGCACATTGCATAAGTGCAAAGTGATTCAGTATGCAGTGAATCTGTTGTACTGTATTTGTTGAATCTGTTTGAAGTCTTGCGCATGGGTGGTACATCATGTGGGTAATAGATCATAGCAAACAATAACAGTGGAAAGTAGCAAAGAATGAACCATACTGGCAAGATTTACCCTTTACATCTGTGTGTGTAAACAGCAGAATGTTTGCTGTTTAGCAAATGTGAATATTGTGTATTCTTGTTGCTGTGAGCCCACATACTGAATTCATTTAAACATGAAATTTGTGTGTGGAAATACAACTCAGAGTTTTTAGATTGTCCCCATTCTTGCTTGTGTCCAGTTAAGACATATCTCGTTTATGCAGGATGAGTGAATCAGTCAGTATTCTGAGTCAGTGTCCAGTGATTTGGTGTTTAGCGAGTCGTCGTTGTAACTGTCTCACACTGAGCACACAGAGACAGCCGTCTCCATCCGCCCGGGTTGATGAATAGCCAAGAAAGGGAAGCTCTTTATCAGACTCTTTATTCAGCTTAAGTCAATAAAGTGTGCTTCGAGTCTTTGGTGGTCCTCTCTACACTATCAGCATCTGGAATGCAAACGCGGAGAGGACCGCAATCAACACACATCTCTGTGGCTGTATCGTTGCAATTAGGCGAAGATAAACTTGGGTTTTTGCACTCTAGTGATTTATACTTTGTCCTGTGAAATATTTAGAAAATGGGTTTTCCCACACGAAAGCAGCCGAACGTAGAGTGTGTTTATGGCAATAGGCGCTACTTAATTTCTTGCCCAAATGAAGCATGGTTGTGGGGCTTTGAAAGGCCTGATGGGATGATGTTCGTGTGTGTAAAGGGACTTCGTTTAATATGTGCAGTCTTGCCTTTGTACAAATGCACATGTTTATTTGTCTGTTCATAAGGGTACAGGTTCCCTACTCTACTCTAGAATAGAGTTTTGTGTTCCCATGATCCTATGCTCTCATCTCAGGATGGGTTGTTAATTGGTCGATTAGTAAAATGAGGTGTGTAGGGAGCAGGAAAATTACTAAACTTCACAGGACAGGGGTATTCCAGGGATTAGGATTGGGAAGCTGTTCATTTAGGACTAAAATATGTCTGCATGTGACCGCTCTGACAACAGCATTCTTCAGACACTAACGGGAATGTAAGTCCCCGAGCTATGACTAACTGGTGGATGCTGGTAAAATGATACTAGGACAAAAAACAACAACACACACCTCTTTAGAAGTGCAGGAATTCAAAGCCAAAAGTGGAAGCAAGTTGAGCAGAAGGATATGAACACACACAGACAAGTGTACAGACACTTGCTTTTAGGCCATTATTATCAGAGCACTATCTGCATGGTATGAAAAAACAAGAAAACATCCTTCAAAGACTGGATCAGCAAACACAGTGTCACCCGCACGTTTCATTTCATGCAGGGTGATGAGGGTAAAAAAATACACAATGCAGCCACCACATTGTAGTTTCTGTTGGAACTAATGTACCTTTCAATTGGCGGGTGGGGGGAACTACAACAAAAACATTCTGGCAAGGGAAATAGGGTTTGTTAGATGCGAGTCATTCCACTTAATCAAATCAAAGATAAAAGGAAGTTTTCACTTCTGATTGTGGAAATAAAAAAAAAGAAAGTGAAAGAAAATGATAAAGAAAGAAAGGAAATTGTTATTACAGAACAAAATCTAAGTGTCCTTCAACAATACTACTTAAAGTGCAAAGACATAACCTCTTATATGGAGATATGTGGGAGATGAGTGTAGCAAGTGTAACACATCCCCAAATGTCAAATCGAGAGTATGCCAGACTGCCCTGAATTCAAATTCTTGATGCTTCTTGGTCATTCCGTGAAGTTAAATCACCTGTGAATTGGCTACGTATTACCTACTTATGATTGGGATGTAATCACTGCAACAAACCCTACAAACTCATGCTAAATTATCACAAAGGGGCACCACTAGGGGCCCTCAACCTTTAAAAAAAATTCAACACTTTTCAATTTCTATAATATTTTAGAGGTCACTCAGGGGCCATTGGAATGATCCTTATTTATACACATAGCAATATCCTTACAGTTTTATACATTCTAGATATTTTACCAGTTGGGGGTAAAATTTGGGAACATGGGAAAAAGCCTATCTTCCTGGACAAGTACTGTTTTTCAGGACATATATTTGTTCTGTAGCCACTGTTGACTGTCTACTTTGTACAGAGTGTACAGACAAATAAGCCCACATTCATTAATGAGTGCAATATCAGGAAATTCATGGTTCCTGGCATTTTCTTGAAATCATTCATTTTCCACAGCAATATATTGGGAAATATCAACAGTTTTCCTGCTTTGTAAGTTCTAAGAATTTCAGCCATGATACAGCCTGGAGCAGGTAGGGCTGAAGGGCTTCGTCACAGGCCTTACAGCTGCCACTTGGTGGAGCTGGGGCTTGAAACCCAGAGCCTTAACCCATCTGCACGACCACTGGGTCTACTTGCTTTAACTAGGTGTACACAAGATGACTACTGGGTGCTTCCTGCACTCATTCTGCATGTTGGAGTAAACAAATAACACACACCTTTCAGGTTCTTAAGTCACGTCCTACTTGGGGCCCCCAACAACTCATTGACAGTCAGACAGGTCAAGTTACAAAACATAGGACAGCCCACTGTTAAAGCTTGAACTATGGTAACAGCAGAGGGATCAGGGGGATATAATGATGGCCTTGCATGTGGCCTCATCAATGGCGAGTTGTTGGTTCTGCAGATCTTCTTCATTTTTTTTTTTCTTGTGCCGTTTCTTGGACCCTCCAGTGGTGTGGCCGCTCTCTTGACATGATCTTTTATGGCAGCCTATTAGTTTTCATTCTGCAGACATGGCCAAACCATGGGAGTCTGCACATCCATATTTGGTATTCTACTGCCAATTGATAGCCGCACCAGATTTTAATCAGTGGTCACATAAAATGTTTTGACTCTGATCTGTCCCTAGTGTATACAGCTTTAAATAGCACGTATAAAATTGATTTTATACTCATCCATTTATCCTTGTGTCCATCTGACACAAAGGTAAACGGGTGAGTATAAAATCAATGCTACTTACTGTATATAGTTCCAATTGCATATCAAATACATTTCCGGGAATTAACCAGGAGAATCAGCATTTCTGTCTAAATAAATAAATAGATTTAGCTTATTCCAAGTTGTTTTCAGTGTAATGCATACAATCATCTGCTTTAAACATGACTGAAAGATTGCAGACCTATCCTGAGATGGTACATTTACATCACCCAGTGTTTTGCATAATTATTCTCAGCCATAAGCACATGGATCAATCAGCGATTGGGTTGATGCTCCCACCCATGTGCTCCATCACTGATCTTTGGTGTCTCTGCTGCCTTGCTTGCATTGCGTCTTGCTACTGATATATTTGCAGTGGGCACTTTGGCAGTGTTTTGGGCCAGCTCTAGTAAAACGACCCACTGTTTTGGACACCAGAAGGCTGTAGAAGCCCTCAATTGCTGAAAGAGAGCCAAGCAGGCTCGAGTGGGAACAGATGGGTCGAACACAGGGAACTGCTTGGATCACGGGGAAGGACCACCATCAACGCCACTGGTGCCCACAGCACACCACTCACATGGTCCTTCTCTTCTCCTCCTACTCATTAGCAGTGTATGATGCAGAAGCCTAATGATGCCTCACCGCAATTTTCACTCACATATGGGCTTTAAGTCGAAGGGTCTGCTCTGGGTCACTGTGTTGGACTCTACTGGAACCATTTACAAATAATTACAGTGTAGGAGGAGAAGGAGGTAGTGGGAAGGAAGGGGAAAAAAAGACATCCATCTGTGGGCTAGTTCTGTGCTAGCCTTTAGGATGCAGTGCAGAGCATCATGGTATCAGAATGAAGTTTGGGAGGTCAGGCATGAAACAGACATAAATGATGTGGTTTGTTCAACATTAGTCAATACTTTAGACCTCATATAGAGCATCTGGAGGTTCTCAATGGTCAACACAGAGAGAGACCGGTAGATGATGAAATGTGTGTAAGGGGAGGAAAAAGCCTCAATGACGAATACAGCATGAATACCAGTTATGGCCTGCATGGTGTCTCCAGAGATATGTGGTTTGGACATGCTCATGAAGTCTACACTTCCTGTAAAAAGCTCTGAAGTTCCCCAACACACTACTCCTGTTCTGCCTTCAGGGTAAAGTCCAGCACCATCATCAGTCCCTCTGCCTTGTAGTGACACTTTCACAAAGCGGTGCTGAAATGAAAATGCGGGAGGGTGGGCAGGTTGAGGAGTCAAATGTCACCTTTAACTGCTAAGGGTTCTTTCCTACTCACTTGCATAACCCGAGGCGAGTCATTTGGAGAAGTGAGAAAGCTTTCTGGGTGGCTTTGCTTTCTACCCAAAAATAAGTGGAAAAGGAAAGAAAACAAGGAGGGTTTTGTCTTGACCACATTTTATAAAAAAAAAAAAAAAAATAGTGAATTTTGAATGAGTGTTACTTTTACCATCCCACAATAGATTGTTTTCCAATAGTAGCACATCATGTGGGGTGTTATTCTTCTTATAAGTCAGCAATTTGCCAACATTAGCAGTTATACACTATATATATTTTCAATTTATTAAAGAATGATAGGTTGAAATTTTCATACATTTATACTGTAGCACTTAAAGGTGACATTCGACTCCTCAACTTGCTCACCCTGCCGCATTTTCATTTCAGCACTGCTTTAAACTTACTATTGCATAGACAAGTTAGTTCCTGCGGCCCGATGCCCTTCTTTCTGAAGCCTTTCACATGTCGAAAAACTTAAAGGTAAATCTTTGACTATGTCTCTTACTAAGCACTGACATTAGAGACTCATTCCAAAAATGGTAGTTGACATCTTGTCACAGACAACCATAGTAACTTATGCTTCTTTTATCTTTGGCATTTGTTTTATTTGTTTGTGAACTATGTTTGTGTAGAATCAATAATAGTTGTTGCAAACACACAAGGAACATTTTTCTTTTAATTTGCTATCCACTCGATGGAACCACAGTGGAAGACGGACCCTGGTCATAAAAACCCAGACTGACAGGAAAAGAGAGAGAGATAGCATAAAGAGTAAAAGAGATTAGCCAGAAGATTCAAAAGAGTAGATTGAAAACAAGCTAAAGAGGAAAGAGGCAGAGACAGGGAACACAACAGAGGGAAATTCAGTGTGGTCTGAGAGCTGGAGGCACTGATTTAAAGGTTGTTGATCCCAAGCCGTCGTCCTAGTAGTACAACACAGCCACCAACAAATCCACTCTATCATTTCACGTAAGTCACCACACTTAGAACGTCCTTATGTGCTTAGAGCTATTGAAGTGGAAAGTGGGGCGTGCAGACACCAGCTGTAAAGGACTACTGGATCCCTTCCTTATTTCGTGATGGCATTCATAAACACATGACAGAACTTCACTGAATATGTCATAACTATGGAGAATACCATGACCACTTTCCATGCTTTTGGAATGTCAGAGCTTGTGTATGAAACACTTGTTACCATTACTGTCAGAAAGAAGAACACTGGGCCATTAACTGCTAGAGCATCTGTTTCCCATGGCACATAACTGTAGGTCAACCAAGTGACAAAATGTTAATGGCCCTATTCTTATGACATCCCATAAAGCTAAATTTACAAATGGACTGAACTTTAATATACATAATTGAGATGATCTTTTCAGACAGTTAAAAACAAGCTAAAAACCAACAAAAATATACTCACTAAAGGCTGATTTATGCGTCTATGCTGTAGGTCTCACATAGTTGTGTACCCTATTCTGTACCCTACTGCATACCCTGACGTACTGTACACCTCACCAGAACACGTCACAGCGATGTCGACCACAACAACTGTAACAATGTAACAATGGTAACATTTATTTGTAGCAATGCCTTTCCGGCTTCTTTTTCTATTCATTTATGGGCTCTTCTTCTTCGCTTCAATTTTTCAATCAGCTTAAAAATTAAGTTAAGATATACCCTTGAGGGTACCACCCTATTGGCAAGTGTTAGTACCTTGTAATTCACAGTTTAGTACCTTGTTTTGTCTCTAAATGCACTGCACTACATGCTCGTAATCATGACAGGTTAAATTTGGAATGAACTCCTTTAACCATGGAGGCTCAGTAACACCTATAATTATGACAGTCTGCAAAGAAATTGCTCTGTCATAGCTTCTTGGTGTGTGTACGCCTAGACCATTCCAACATCCAAAGGTTATTCTAAGTAATTTCTATCTCCAGCAGCTACGGCTCCACGATGACTTGTGAACATGTGGCCACTGAGATTAAGTAACACTGCATCAAGTGTTCGGCATCAAGAGTTGACGGATCAATTTTCTCCACGGCTCTTCCAATCCCATTATGCCAGGTTGCAAACACATGATGCAAATTAAACACCTAAAATGGAGTAACAATTGCAAAATAAAAATCCATTATTTATGTATCCCACCCACAATTCAGATAATTCACTCCTAAGCAGTTACAAGGAATTTGGAAGACACATCACGCAACATCTGGCTTACAGAGCTTTTGGTGGAATTGAGTGATTATAAATAGAAATAATAGACTTTCGCTCAAACTCCAAAAAAAAAAGAAACAATTAACATTTATTGGATTGAGTTTAGCTTAATGGTTAGCACTGTCACCTTGGTCCTTGCAGGTTAAGGGTTTGTATCTTGCCTCTGGTCTTGTGTGCATGGAGTTTGCATGTTCTCCCAGTGCTTCGTGGGTTTCCGAAGACATGCAGTGTAAGCTAATTGGTCAAATTGCCCATAATGTATGACTGAGTGCGCATGTGCTTTTGCTCTGCAATGGGTTGGCACCCCATCTTGGGTGTACGCTAACTTTCCTGGGATAGGCTCCAGGCCTCCAATGACTTTACACAGGAAATGCAGTTTCCAGGAGTGATGGATTTAGCTTCAGGATAAAAATTATATAGCTGCAATACATTCAAGGTCAGAAAGAAAAACATCCACAAAGTTAGAAAACGTTAGAAAAGCATGTCTCAAAGCATTTTATTCTTTTAGAACCCAATAATTTGCCTGACAAAACAATTTCTTATACATGATTCAGCAGATCAGACATTAATACTGTATATAGGAAATGTCGTAAAAAAAAAATTATATACAAACAGTTTCAGGTGCAAATACCCTGCAACATCATGCAACATCACTCCTGATAACCACAATGCATGAAGCCGTGTGATTTTCTGTAAGGTAACTAAAAGCTAGTTTGCGGACGACACAACAGTGGTGGGTCTTATCACCAACGGTGATGAGACGGCATACAGGGAGGAGGTCAGTGCACTGACACATTGGTGCCAGGAGAATCATCTCTCCCTCAATGTCGGAAAGACCAAAGAGCTGATAGTGGACTTCCGGAGGTGTAGAGGTGCACATTCCCCCAT
>JAQMYL010000038.1:2063178-2077918 GCA_030014365.1 Clarias pachynema
TGGTCATGAAAATAAAGAAAACACATTGACAGATAGATGAGAAGGTGTGTCCAAACTTTTGGCCTGTACTGTATATCCAATCTAGGACCGAGTATAAAAGTGATTCAGATACAATCTGAAAAACATCAGATTTGAACTTTCAGACAGCCCTAAAAACAGATGTGTATTATATATGTATTATATTTAAAAAATAATAATAATAATAATCTGATTTGAGTCACTTCAGGTTGGTAATGTGATTGTAGCCGTAGGTTCCAGGGTTGAGTCAGTACCTCTGAACATAAAAAAAAGAACAAATCATAGAACATACTTTTCTTTTTCCCATGAATTTTTAGAAATTCAGAAAATTTAACCTCCAGTTACATCCTGTTGAATTGTTAGAATATTTCAAATATTTCACGACCTGAATGTACTCATGTGTTATAGTTGGTTGAAACAGGAAAAAGTTCAGCAGACTGTTATTCTTAATTTATTCATCTGAAACATGTGCATAACTGGTTGTAAAGGATGGCTTCGCTGTGTTTAAAATGTCTTCTACCTTTACTTCCCATATATATTTGTAGTTGTAATATCAGCGGTACATAAACTCCACACCTGCTACAGACTCAGCAGTGTTGTTGATTACAGGTTCATCTAAGAGTAAGATTTATAAATGTTAAAGCTAGCAAGTGTCCAGCTAGTGCACCATAACCACAGATGGGATTTAGCTTGAGCCTGTGGTGAGACGTCTCGAACTGTGTGAGCTTGCCTGGGGAACAGCTTTAACTACAGGGGATTCTGCTGGTCTTGGAGGCGATGACATCATCCTCTAAGACTCGCGTGGTGTCTGTTTCGGGCTGAGCGCAGTTGTCTGTCTGTGTTTGGCAGAGCTGTTCCAAGCCGATGTAGACGAGTTCTGCCAATACTACGGGAGGAGGAACGGGGGCCTGTGCTTTCCCGATTTCCACCGAAAGCCACTGCGCGGGCAGGACTCCAACTACTTGGGAGATGAAGGAAACGAAGCGATCAACAGGTATGTATAGATGTGCATTCAGATTTCAGTGATTAATTGTTGCATTTCTTTACTCGAGAGCAATTCTTGACATTCATAGATTAGACGGCTTCCTTAACATGATGATTTTAAAAATTGTATTCATCAGATGATGAATGCCAGCACTTATCAGTCCGGCTTTTTGGCAGATACGAGCAGAGGTCATTGATGTCCCAGCATGCATGAATGAGCCAACATGTAAAAATATTCCCGCTTGTGCTTTCGGCCTGGCTCGATGCTCCCTCCTTCCCATGGCCCGAGCCAGGTTTGTTTGTCTTGTGCTGGGTTAGCCAGCTTTACAGGCACAAAGAAAGTGCTTATACTGCTCCTGCTCTGATCTGGACCAGTGGGCTTTGAAGCTTATGTGAAAGGACATGGTCAGGGACGGTCTCTAAAAGCAGATATCTTAGCTGATAGAATTAGAGGAGAATCAACAAAAAAAAGGTGTCCTTTTTTTTTTTTTTTTTTTTTTTTTTTACTTTTGGCCTAAAGATCTAAAATTTTCACTCCTAAGTTGAGTTTGAACATCAGGATTCTGATATGGGCTACATCAGTTTAGTTTACATTTGCTCCGGAACACATTAATCCACACCTGACTTTTTTGCCAGAACACCTTTCATTTGTTCCATGCTTGGAGCCAGAGCAACGAGGAAACCCTTTAGATATGTTCAGTAATGTAAATATGAGTAGATAGTAACTCTTTAAACATAGACATATTTGTCTGATATTTATCAGTGTGAATATCAGACAAAACAAACCAGAATGTCCGTATCAGCAGGATCGCATTGTGCATTCCTAAACCTGTGTCGAATCCCTTTGTAGCTGACGCACTTGCTGGTATAGAAAACTGGTCAACTCTGTGACAATAAAGATGAATAGATTTTATAGTGATTTATTCTTCTCATATTAATGCAATGTCAATCATTACAAATACTAATGTATCCTTTTATACTTACTCTTGTCACTTCCTCATTGACCCCCCCCCCCCCCCTTTTCCATGTCTTTAAGTCAATAAGACAAAAAAAATGGAGTTTATGTTATTGAGAAACCACACGATGCACAATGTCCTGTCTTGAAGACTTGGAGACACCTTTCACCAATTCACTAATTTATACAGAAAACTATACAATATAAATCACTCCAAAATCCATTATATGAGGCATTCTCCTCTAGAGTGGTACACCCTGGAACGGGATGCCAATTCATTGCAAGGCACACACACACACACAGTCACATGCTCATTCACACAATACAGGCAATTAGCCTAAACTGCATGACTTTGGATTGTGGGAGGAAACCGGACTAGCTGGAGGAAACCCACCAAGTACAGGAAGAACATACAAACTCCACGATCCCGGACCCTGGAGGTGCACGGCCACAGTGCTAACCACCAAGCCACCATGCTACCGAATGTTGTTTTAACGATTTATTATTCAATGATCTGACTCAGCTGCTCTCTTCATCAGGAAGCATAAGCACAACTGCTACTGCGCTCAGGAGATCTTGAGTGGACTGCGTCAGCCGGTGGCCGTGGTGCATTGTGGGGATGGCTCGCAGCGCCTTTTCATTGTGGAGAAGGAAGGATTTGTGCGCATCCTCACCCATGATATGGAGCTTCTTAAAGAGCCATACCTGGACATCCACAAGCTAGTGCAAACTGGGATCAAGGTGAGACACACTGAAGCATTATTCGAATTGAGTGGGTGGAATACAGTAAAAAAAATAAAAATAAAAAGTCTATAAACTCTAAAAAGTTTTTTTGGCTCTGGAAAACAGGACTTTTGTGCACCTGGGCCAGGACTATGTGTGGTGGTCTGGGAAAACCTCTCAGATGTCACTGTGGCTGAATTCTGGCCAAAAAGACAAAATAAAATGATTGAAAATGTTTCAGATTTTTCCCTAATAATGTTGTACAATTACACATCAACCATTGCTATAGTTCACCAAATCCAATCCAGCAGTTTTGGGGAGCAAAGAAAGGCGTAGTTAATTAGCCATATAATAAGAGATTGCAACCTCTTTGCACAGCACTGCATGATGCATTTCCTCTTTTCATGCATCATCATCATCAACTGCTTGCATCGATGTTTTGGAAACTAAACTGTTCATATTTTAAAAAGAAACTGTGAGAAAATACATAATTATATACTATTTAAAAGTTTTATATTAGGTGAATGGAGATCAATCAGAATTCCTTTGGGAGTTTGTGGGAATGGGATTAATTAGGTCCTGTGCACACCATTAGTATACAGATTTGGTCGCAAGAAGCTGAACCATCTGGTTTATTTCCTACTCAAACAAGAGCTTTTGACTTTTTGCATGGCTCCCAATTTGTTAAATAGCACATGTATTGTTTCTATTCATTTTTTTCTGATGTGGTTCAACTGGGGTGATGTGTATTACCTGAACTCAGTGTGGAAGTGCATGCCTGACAATACCAGCATGCTTTATTGAGCAAAAATAAACAGACATATTCAGTGTCAGGCACGGTCATGAATAGTTCAGAGAGAGAGAGAGGAGTGCTTCTTTGAATACACATCGCTCTACTCTATGGATTACTTCCAGACAGGAAGATGTGAACGTGTCTGTACTGAAGAGCAATTAGCACCTGGTATCATCTCCAGGACGCCATAATGCAAAATACAATGGAGGTCAAGTGCATTTTTAGTATATTTTAATGTTAAATAAATAAAAACTAAGGAAGTTTGGGGCAAATCCTAAGGCAAGACTTTTTACCTTTCTCCCTCACACTTTGTCTGTGCCCTGCAGGCCTGGGTCTTAAATTTCAAAGATTTTAAACCAGATACAGTGTTGGGATCAATAGAAGGAGTGAGTAGAATAACACAGAACCCACTAGTGCTATATAGAAGGGGAAATGGCAAAATGTATACGGAAGATGCTATTGGGGTGAAACATGTTCCTCGTTACCTAAAACTGACCTGGTTGTGTTTTTGTGAGCCCACTTTTTTTCTTTACACTCCGTACATGGTGTCAGTCTATCGTACATTTATGACTAAATAAATGAAAGCATGTTAGTCAGACTGAAATCTTACTAAATCAAACTTCACAAAGTTAGACTAGCACACCCAGATTATGCAGTTGTGATTCGGGCTACTCCCTGCCCCGGGCTTTGACTCAGAAGTCAAGCGAAATGCAGAAGAGTGGAAGAAACCCTTAACAATCCGGCGGTGACGTCTGCCTTTGGATAACCTGAAGGCTAACCACAAAGGATAGTGTGCATCTAATTTGTACAAAAAGTAAATCGTACAGCACACAGCACTGCAAAGTTGCTGTCACTGTTTGACATGGTACTAGTTTACCACTAGCTAACTTCTGGGACATAATAAGTCAATTACTAACAAGCTGAAAGGGCAATATCGCCATCTATTGTATCAGAATAGGACCAGCTTCGTCAATAAATCAATTCCCCTGCTATGCTTATATAATGGGACAAGGACAACAGTCCAATTAAATGGCCAGGACGAGTTATATCCATAGCTGCACCGAACTGTGCGTGTAATCGATCTGATAAAACATAATACATTTCTTTAATCACAGGTCTGTTATTAAGCATAGGATCTTGAGCATATCATCTGATATGGAGGCCATGTGACCATGCGTCACACACTCTCTTATAGAAGTCGACCAAATTTTACAGTGTGACAAGTGATAAATTATATAGAGTAAAGCAGGCGTTAAAGCTAAAAGAAAATGATGTAAGATATTATATGTTGCATATTTTCATACGTTATTGTTTATGCCGCAGCCAATAAAGGCTATGGTTAATTGAATTTCTGTAAAATCGGAGACACCATTGTAAGATATCTTGCCGTACGTCAGCAGGAGCTTTGCCGTGTGCCACTATGGATGTTTATCTGTCCCCATTACAAGTGCATTCTTCTTAAAATGCATTTATTTGCAAAAGCGTCCCAAGATGGAGGAAGCGTTTCGACGTTTGACAGGAAGTTTACATGTGTCGCATGCTTCTTTCTTTCCCCCAGAGAGAGAGTGATTAGGGGCTTCCGTGAATTTGACATGCGAACGCTTCGCTAGGACGACCTTGTGCACCTTATCGTAATTAAGCATAATTGACTGTGGATTCAACACTCATTATGTCAAAATTAGGGAAGTCTCAAGCCCTGGTCGTCCCCAAGAGTCCTATTCTGTGAAGTTTGGCTGCTATCATAGAGAGAGCTACACCGAACGGATGGTGTTTATACAAAGCAGCAACAGGATGTAGGTAGGTCCCCTGGTTCCTTAGGAAAAGTAGATAGTATTTTTATCACTGCTATGATTCTAATGTTCTATGTTTCCTTAAACCGTCAATCCTCTCGCTGCCAATTACACCAGTTCAGTAACAATGCACTGTCCACTCTAGGGAGGTCCCTCAAGCGCTGTGGGTGTTCTCTGATTAAATAGTATCTGCTGTATCTTCAGCCCCAAGAGTCCAGAAACACGTGTATATTCCACCTCTGTCATTATGACTCCGAATGAGCCTTGTTTTTAGAGTAGCATACCTCGCACGGTTGCCATTTTGCCAAGAGACTCAGACACAATGATTCTTCTTGACCTCTTTATACATACGTGAAGAGTCGATACTCAGAGTTCTTCTTTCCCGACACTTTTCCTCAATCCTTAAGTCGGACAATTGAACCAAAACTGTCAGCTGACACCCAAGCCAACTGGCTAATCTGAATTGTTTGCAGTTTCTCAGTTTGCTGTTTGAAACTTTTATTTATTCATTTTTTTAATTTCTGTTCAGCTGTGCATTGTAGGATAATGATCTTGCTCGGTCTAATCCTCCATGCCATCACAGCTGTGCGGTGTTTACCAGGTTAACCAGCTGCTAACGTTGTCTGGATTTGACAGAGCAAGACTACGTTTAAGCACCGGTGCTTCGCCAATTAACTTGTTTTGGGTTTGCGTTGAGTCAAGCTTTTCCAGATGCCGAAATGAACTCCAGTCCTCATGGTGACACGTAAAGACCCGGAGCATGTGTTGATCTTTTAAAATATTTGTGCGAGGAAGATGGTGATTAAGAGTTTAGACTTGATTCGTTGCACGTTGGATTGTTAGCAGCGAAAGCACGGGACCGCTCCGCTGTTGTGTCTGCTAGTCCGGGGTGCATGGCGGCGGAGATGAAGACATCTGTATGCAACGTGAGCATGGCTCTATTGCCAGAACGAAGGCAGCCAGCTGCAATAAAGTATTTCTTGCTGAAGCAAATAGTTCACGGCATGTCATGCTCTCTGTCACACTACACACACAGCTGTTGGGGTTTTTCACTCAGATGAGCAAGAAGGGCTCTCAGACCTGTCTGAGATAAGTACCCCGGCTTTGACAAATGGCCTTTTTCCTCCTGCTCACCCCCTCCTTTTTAACAGATCACTTCAGGAAACGACCACTGCTGTCATCTCACTTGACTTAACACCCCCCCCCCCAGCACTGTCCTGATCCCCAGAAGAAAGTTTAGCTCTCGAGGTAAACCAGTGTGGCCGAAAACATTGTGATTTGCTGTCTTCCATACAATTTTCCATTGTAGTCCATTTCCAGTTCCAGTAATGTACTGTATAACAACAGGTGTAGGATTGTGTGTGTTTTTTGAAGGCGATGGAACACTAGATGTGTGTGAATCCCAAGCCCTGAGATTGGGATCGAGAGTTCAGATGGCTTTTTTGTTTGTTTGTTTGTTTGTTTGTTTGTTTTGTTGTTAAGTTTGCAATCAGCTTGTGAGTAATGCTTTTTAGGTAGGATTTCCCAATCGAGCGCACTAGGATCAAAAGCTAAGCACCGAGCTAAGCTATGCATCATGCCTTGAAATCCAAAAGCCAGGAAACTGCCAATGGCTACGTGAAAATTTAGGAGGAGTTTTGTGTAGTGTGTGGCTTTAGCACATCTCGTTCTCGCTTCCTGGCTCTGGTTCCACTACTGGCAGAACACTTATAAAGGCATGCTCTTATGGTCATCGCATGCTTGCTTCCCTGAATCTGGATATTGTAAAACAGACACACACTAAATATACTAAGCCTCTGCTAGGAAGGCATTTTAAAGAAGAAGTTGTTGCTGGTATAATACACTTCAAAAAGAAATCATAATAAAAGAGACAGAAACCAGAAAGATATCATAACCTACCCAGTTAGCACTGATTTGAGTCATATGTTATGGTTGCTGTTACATAAGAAAGGTTATCTTGCAACATGTCCAGCTTGTAAATTCCTTAGGAGCTTGGAAATACGTGGTTGAAGTGTCTTGGCTGAAGATCGGGACGCTTGTGCCAGCGTTGCAATTAAGCAGACCTGTTCATTGGGCGCAAGCCTGCCAACAACTTGCCCCCACTGGTATTCCTACTCTTCTAATGATAAATGGACCACAATGAAGTGAATTTGGCTTCATTTCAGCTACACTTCAGCTGTTAATTCAGATCAGAGGAGTCAGGAGTGGATCTTTCTTGCCGCACAGTATCATCATTGGGGTCTGCCCGCTTCAGTGGTCGATGTTTAAGGCTCATACAATTCCAGTCATGGGTTTGTTTTAGCGTTTAGGTCATAAAATCAGTCGTACATACAGTATGATTCCGGTGATTCGACAAATGTAATAGGAAACACATTAAGATGCATTCCTTCAGTTGCATTATAGCTGCTGACCCAGGAACAGGCTTTTAATAAAAACCACGAGAAAACAAATGTCTGGTCGAGCCTAATGAGGCCATAAAGTCATTATTTATCTGTTGGATTTCCCACTCTTGCGGTCGAAACGAAAAAGACTCCGGAGTGTGATTTCTCAAGTTTCTGAAGATCTTTTACACTCCTCTCTGGAGCATTCCAGAGATGGTTCAGACTCGCGTCCACATTTGTGCCACTGGCCTGTCCAACTTGGATTAGATCGGCGCAGCTTAACAGAGCTTCTCTGACCAATTTATGGTCTGTGTGTTTTGGCTCGATATGCGAGCTGAACCGCAGAGTTAACTCAAGCAGTTCACAGAAGACCTCTCTTTACTCAATTCCAGTGAAATATCCGAAAGGAATGCCGCATAACTGACATGACGGCATACTGTATTTGTTTATTGGACATGCTGCATTGGCTCATTGTGGGTCGAAAACATTCCTCCCATGTTACGTCCGATCCCAAAGCGCTAAACCCTTGTTCAAAAACAATCTTGCTTTAAAAAAAAAAAAAAAAGCTGTTATTCAAACATTTTGAACACATATGTCTGGCATTCTGTTCATTCTTTTCATTTTCCTAACAATACAAGAAAAAGAGAGATGAAAGCCCAACCTGATCGTTTGGTCAGGGATTGAAATGATACAGCTGCTTATTACATCTGACGATGATGTAGACCACCAGAGTTGTGACAACCGATGTTGCTGCCCCCAGGGTGAAACAAAGGTTTTACCTATTACACAAGCAATTTCTTTGCTATTCTAAACATGTTGCCAAGACAGTGGGAGTTGGCAGTTTGCTTCTTGTTTATTTTTAATTTATTTTTTTTCCATTCCTTTTTTTCTCCTCTCGCAGATTTTGCACGGATTAAAAAACAGAGGGTGCGAGGGGAATAGGGTGGGGGTCGAGATGGGATAAGGAGGTGGAGGCCCACAGCTTGGGCTGAAGGACTCCTGGGCTTTTTGTGCTCTCTACGAACTGCCAGTGAGCTAATAAATTCTTTCAGCCTCTCGCCGCTGCGTTTGTGGATATCCCCCCAAAGATTACACACACAAATCACTAGTGTGGTGGAGGCTGCAGGGAGGGCCCAAGCATCATGGAGGGGCCTCGCCCCAAAAATGAGCCACACATAACCAAAAGGAGGACCAGGAGAAAAAAAAAAAAAAAAGGGGGGTTGCCGGGAGTCAAATGTTTTATAATTGTTTGTAATGCAGTAGTCAAGGAGGGAGAAAGGGGGGCGAGAATAAAAGAGAGTCGGAGCAAGAGGGCATGGGGGTAACTGGCTCCCATATGGAGAGAGCGAGATAGAAAAGGAGAGAATAAGAAAGAGAGGGACAGAAAGGGACATGGGGGGCCTGGCTTTAAGCCTGGCCCTACGCTGGCTTTTAAAAAGGGAACATAATTAACTTCTAGATTCTTTGTGCTCCCCATCTGACTTGCAGGGAGGAGATGAAAGGGGCTTGCTAAGCCTGGCATTCCACCCCAATTATAAGAAAAACGGCAAGCTCTACGTCTCCTACACGACGAACCAGGAGCGCTGGGCTATCGGCCCTCATGACCACATTCTCCGTGTGGTCGAGTATACAGTGTCCAGGTAACAGTCCGCCACTTACACACTGCTCACATCTCAGACTGAACCATGTTGATGGGTGGGATGGAAATAAAATTTGTTTAATGATTGTTATTAAATGTTTCAGGATATGTTTTTTGAAACCAGGTTCTTGACTGCCAAGCATGCTGTAAAATATTTTATGACAGTGATGGATGTTTTTATAGAGATTTAATGGTGGTGCATAATTAAACAAGTTCATTGACGGGAATTCTTTTCTGCACCGTTGCAAAACATGCAAGAGTTTTATGACCAGACTCAGAGCTCAAACACAACAATATAGCAATCGAGCATTATGTATTTAATTCAAGGTTTTGCATGATTAATACTTAAACTATACAACAGTTCTTGGAAAATAAAGATGTAAGAGATAACCAAACATTTTTATTTATAAATTATACTTATAAATTATAAAAATGTGTTTTATTTCTAGTTCTTTTCTATAAATTTAGGCTTATGGCACAGATCAAGATGGCACTTGATTAAAAAAGGTGTATATTGAACATTTCCCATGTTTTTTTTCAAGGAAAAACCCCAACCAGGTGGACACAAGGACTTTTCGGGTCTTAATGGAGGTGGCCGAGCTCCACAGGAAGCACTTGGGTGGGCAGTTGCACTTCGGACCTGATGGGCTTTTACATATCTTCCTGGGTGATGGGATGATCACTCTGGATGATATGGAGGAGATGGATGGATTGAGGTGATTCTACAGTACCAACAATGTTTATGAGGAATATGAACAACATCTAGTACTAGGTGGTAACGACAAAACATGGAAAACCCTCACATATGATAAAGCATTGAAAACACTAATGTCTACTCAACTGTCTAAAGCTCTAAAACCATGAGCAGTGAGTTTGCAGTGGAGGTTATCTTTGACTTTGATATTTGCTATGTTCTGGAGATTCTATCAACCAACTAAAAGAGATTTGTTGCTGCAGTGACTTCACTGGGTCAGTTCTGAGGGTAGATGTCGACACGGACCACTGCTCCACGCCCTATGTCATACCAGGAGACAACCCGTACTTCAACAGCACCAATCAGCCACCAGAAATCTTCGCCCATGGACTGCATGATCCTGGCAGGTGGGTATGAGCAAGTCATAAGACTTCTAAGTCAGCAAGATGACTAAGGTTTGGGTTAAGTCTGTTCTCCAAAGTCGTCTGAATAAAGGACCTGGTTGGTTTCTGATGGTTGCTTTGGCTACTAATACTACCTTCCTATGCTTCCTTCAGAGAGAAAGTTTGGGGGGTATGGGGGTCATTTGTTTCTTGGCTTGGTATGGTTTAGCATATCAATCAATCCAACATTCTTCTGACTGATCACCTTTATCCTATATTGAAACATTTCTATCCTGATGGGCATGGTATCCTGATTGCCACTGATGAGTATTAAAACCATGTACTGTAAATGATATACTATGGCCATATTACCAGATCATAACTCAATTGAAAAACTGTAGGAGGATTTTGGAAGCAATGTGTTAAGACAGCGCTCCCCACCACCATCATCAAAGGACCAGTGTTCATCCTTCCAGGAAAGTTTCAGAGATAATGCCAAGGCATATTGAAGCTATTCTAGTGACTTTATCATTTGTCACCCATCTGTAGGCTACGTATCATCAAAATGTTTTGGAATAACCCTTATTTTCAGTTTCTTTGGAAACAGAGTTATAATACCAATCTACTATTTACTATTATTATTATTCTAATGGAACTTTATTCACAGCAAAGTTTCAAGAGATTTAACGGTAGACTTGTTATCTACATTGCCTTTGTAGGACATGCAAAAACCAATCAACTGTATATTGGGGACATGCATAAATAAGAATTTCCACTGGCTTTAAACAAACACTATGACAAGCTGCATATTTCATACAGCTCTTGTGAGTAATACACTCTGTGACCAGGTTATTAGCTAATGGATGTCCTAATCAACATCGTGTCTTAGGTGTGCAGTGGATAAACTTCACATGGACACCAACGGGAGCCTCCTGATCTTGTGTACTGATACGACAGGAAGAAACACAACAACCGGAAGAATCCTGCAAATCAGCAAAGGAAAAGATTACGGTATGTCTATTCATCTCCATTTATACTAGCGTTATAAATGTTAACTAGTTTTCAGCGCTAGTTTTCATGCCTTTATAACTACAATAGCAGTATACAAGGAAAGAAATCTCTGAATTACAGCTGTTTACTTTCTAAAACTATCAGTACTATGTTTTAACTTCATTACTATTACTACATTCTTTTAGAATGTGACAACATGGCCTTTGAGGCATCTCCAGCTGTGGAAGAGAACTGAAGAACTTTTGAATCGAAAGGGTTATACAGTGTTGTTGTCAGGGAAATTAAAGTTTGTGTTCATGAATATGATATATCATTGTCAGACGTAATTAACATGTCCATGGTGCTTTGGTACAGTTCAGCACAACCCATATGGCTGAGAGCCTAATCAATTCCAGAAGAATTAGCTGGTTTAGATGGCTGAACGTCTGCCCCTACCAGTCATGCTAGCATATTATATACCCCACCAACGCATGCCCCAAAGAAGGTCTAATAAATAGGCAAATTACTGGTCCTTTAACACTATTACTTTGCTGAAAGTATAGGTTCATTAAACAGCACTGAGTAGTTTTACAACACGCTGACTGCAACATTATAATACCGGCCATTCCCAAAGCTGCCATAACTTATGTTGCTATACACACTGTCTCAAACACACAGTACACAAACCCTTGTTAGAACGTGGACCCTCCTTCACACAAGCTGGACGTTAACGATGCCATTTCGTAAAAAGGAGCACAGTCAGCTATCCATAAAATTAAAGTTGTCTTTAATGTTTCCAAGCCATGGGTCATTAAAACCCTCCTCCACTGGCATGCTGAAGGATTCTTGGAAATATGGGATATACTGTACATTGCTAAGCGAACTGAGTCTTTGTTGCTATATTATGCATGTTATGACACAATGTGACATAATAGAAAGATGCAATCAGGTTTGAAAAAAGCTTGAAATAAGGATGTTCAAATAAGAGCTGAATCATAATTTTTATACAAAACATTTTTAGAAACTTTCATTAGCATGCTGTTGACATGATAGGATTGTGTGCCTTTTTTTAAATACAGAAAATGAACCTTCTGTTTTTGACCTGGAGTCCAGCAGTGGTGCACTTCCAGTTGGTGGATTCATCTACAGAGGCTGTCAATCAAGAAGACTTTATGGAAGTTACGTGTTTGGTGACAAAAATGGGTAAGATAATTAAGTACAATACAAACTGTGACAGTGGTATAGGGAGTTAGCTCTAATCTGTATGATGCTAAGTGACTGCTTTCCTTTGGTTTGGTGTGTCCAGGTGTGCACAATTCCTGATACCTAGTAGAGGAAAAGGGATATTATTTTTTTGCAGAGAAAGTGAAATTTGGAAATTTGTTCAAAACCTCATATTATTAACACTTAGCATTCTGTCACTAACACCGTTGTGTAATTCAGCGTCCTCTGATATCTACTAATGTTGTCCAAAAATGGAGAATACTTAACAAACAAAAAATTTGGGGGAAATGTATTTTGTTTGTCCTGAATTTTTTATGTAAAAGTTAAACTGTCAGCCGTAACATTATGACCACTGATAGGTGGACTTCACAACATTGATCACCAGTAGACCCATGACAGGATCATGGGCATCCAAGGCTCACCCAGGCCTGAGGGGGCCAAAAGCCAACCTGTCTGTTCCAATTCTAGTCAATGTTCCAGTCAATTCTGAGCATTATAGAAAGCATTGAGCACCCACAGGATGTGCCAGACAAACATTCCCTATCCAGAGAGGCACCCAAAGGATCCGTCAAAGTCCTGCACACTTCCAGGGCCACCCTATTGGCGCAACTGGAAACCAAAACCTAGATGTTTTAATGTTATGGCTGATCAATGTATAATGTTGAATGGTCTTAGAGGTCTTTCAGATTTTGCTAATTTGTTCTCAGCGCCAAGATTTACGATGAAATTTAACACCATGTTGGTATTTCAGAAAGCTCAGAATACTCCAGAGACCCTCAGAGGACCGGCCATGGCAGGAGAAGCCATTCTGCCTTGGAAGTAGAAGTTCATGCGGTTCCACATTGGTTGGACACATCTTGGGATTTGGAGAGGATGAACTAGGTGAGTGTAACCTTTATTTTCACTCTTAGTTTTATAATCACTGCTAAGCACGGGTTTGAAATATAATACTAATTATGATTATTACTATTCTTTAGTACCTTGCTCATTAGTCCAGAATAGTCCTTTCCATACAGAATAGTCCTTTCCATACAGAATAGTCCTTTCCATACAGAATAGTCCTTGCATACAAGACACTGAATACAGAAGACTTTAAGGCCAAAAAAGAGTCAAAATTTAAAAGGATATCTCAGTGATACAGAACAGGAATTGCCAAGGTCACACTGGAAAGCCAACTCCCACTCCATAATACCTTTCCTCCATGGCACATTCCATTATGACAGAGTACTTTAACTTCCTGACACATGACTTCCTCTCTTTCTTGCTGCTGACAGAAGATATGAACAAGATTCAAAGGTCAGAATGATTTGTCAGTGACTAGGGTTTCCATTTGCAATTAACTTCCCCAACCAAACCACAAATTTACCCTCACACCCAGTGATAACAGCCTCTCTCCTCTCCAGAGCAATCATTTATCTGATCCATGTGCCAAGTTCAGTGATGAAGTTCCTCCATGTTAGAACATAGGGATCGGATTGCAGGACTTGGTGGAAATCAAACCTCCAAGTGACTCACAGCAAGCCTGTGTTCCATCATGCTGTACAATCCCGCTTGACCTCTTATCACAGGGGAACATGAACTACTTGTTCCAAAATGCCTAGAATGAGCAGAGTAAGGCACCATCTTTTTTTTTTATTATTATTTATTTTTTGCCATCCAAGCGGTAGAGATCTGCAAGGGAGGGTTTTGGTGCTCAGAGGGATGAAATCAAACACATGGGCTTGAGGCCCAAGTAGCAGTTACTTGCAAAATGCAGCTCTATAATTTACAGAACTTACAAAACCACAATTCTAATTATCAATTTGATGAACGTTCCATAAGAACATGGTAGATAGAAGAATGATTTATTCGACTAGATCATTACTGTGTTGGATACACCAGAACAGGGTCAGGAATCTGACATAGTAGATAAACCTAATTCTGCATGCATGACATCCTCATGGTTTCCCAATCTCCTTTTTTTTTTTAACCAGGTGAGGTCTACATCTTGACATCCAGCAAAAGCTTACCCATGCAGTTACATAGTGGGAGGCTCTACAAATTGGTGGACCCTAAAAGGTAAAAAAACATTTTACTGTTATCAAGCTCTTTTACATTTAGGCATTTGGCAGACGCTCTTATCCAGAGCGACTTACAATTTTTATCTCATTACACATCTGAGCAGTT
>JAQMYL010000038.1:2109504-2121519 GCA_030014365.1 Clarias pachynema
GTTTTATGTTTTTTGGATACAATCCGGGTTAGCACCCGGACATCCCTTTCAGACAGCTTCCTCTTGTGTCCACAGTTCCTCTCAGAGAGAGAGAGAGAGAGAGAGAGAGAGACAGAGCTATGTCAACTGATCACTAATCCTTATTCACTTATCATTAGACGGTAACTTGTGTCTCCATTCAGTCATGTTAGTTACTTATCCAGACTTTTCTTACAAAATCGTTTGTAGCTAAATGTTGGATATTCATGAATACCACTGCTTTAGATATTGTAATGAACATAATTATTACGTTGTAATAATCACCTAACCACACATTTTAAGTCTCCATGTCATCGTTCTGCAATCTAAAGAAAATTCACAGCCAGTTTTGACTTAACAGTTGCTATAACATAAATACTGTACATACAAACACCCAGCAGAGCATGCAATGTGATATTCAAACACAATACCCTCTTCTGTCTCCGTGCAGGTGCTCCATCACACCCTCCGGACCCTATGACCTGACCTCTGACCTCGCACACCTGGGAGTCAGCTCATTGCAGTGCGACCTTTGTCTATGGTGTGTCTGTCACTTCCAGGCACCTGTTAAGCTTATCACAATGGCAGGCCATTTTTCTTTATGGGTTCACAGGACAGCAGGTGATAAAATGCTTCCCATGCTCCCATTTCAAGGCAAGTAAAATGTTGAAAAAGCTTCCTTTTTAAAAAAATAAAAATAAAAAATAGCAATATGTTTAGCAAACCCAACTGTGAAAGAACTAGGGCTTTAGCACATGCTGCCAAAATACAATGTTCCTTCATCCAAAATGATAAATGATTCAGAATAATGAGACACTTTGTGGTTTTAAGCCACTGTCTTTTCAGTGCAAACATAAGGTGGCAGTCAATCCATTCAGCTGAACCAAGCCGAGATTTCTTCCCATATTAGTGTAAACACTGACTTTTACCGGTTTTATCCCAGCCCAAAAGACAATCATGAACATTTTCTTGTTTTCAGGACCTTGGAATCACTATACAACTCATGTTGCAATTTGAAGGCCCATTTCCCCCCTTCGCAAACCTTAAAATCAACCATTTTGACTGCACATTAATCTGAGCTGAAGTGCACTGTCATCTGCTAAGATAGATGAGCTTCGGATGCTCTCGTCTTACAGATGAAGTGGCTCATGTGGGGATTCGAGGAGGTAACCGTTATAATCGGCATGACAGAGAAACCCTCTCGAGGAGCCCATCAATCTTGATGCCACACACCGAGACGACCAGAGAGCTCTGCCTCAGCTGTCTTCTATCCGATCTCTCTCAGCAGCTAGTACTATATTTAATTGTGTTATCATGATGAACAGACACTGAGGCTTGGCGGGGAGTCAGAGGCAGATCATGCACAACTGTTTCTCTGGTTTCTTCCCACTCAGTGATGTGTAGCGGAGCATTTCAACAAAACCACACTGGCTTCACACTGAGAAATTCAGCTCCAAACCACCCTCATCCTTCTAAAGTGATCCAGTATTTAAAGAAGGTGCTGTGGTTTACAGGCCTTAAATATCACACACATGCTCTTATTATTCACTGGATCAAGATCATACTCTTGCCAGAGGTTCTCTGACAGATTGAACTATTTATAAAGTGCTGCCTTAACATTTGAAAAAGAATGACTGGAAAGCGAACATTAGAAATATCCTCCATTCTAATAAAAAACAATGTCTTTTAAATGTTTCACATGATGCTTAAAATAGTTTACACCAGAGGTGTCAAATCTATCCCAGAATGCAGAAAGAGCTGGTGTGAGTGCAGGCTTTAATTCCAAGCAAGCAGAAGCCAAACCTGAATCCACCTGTTTAATTAGTCGTTCTTGGCCATCTATATAATGTCAGGTGTGACATGTGGTTGGATGGAATGAAAACCTGTACCCACACCGGCCATTTCTGGATATGATTTTTCACCACTGGTTTACATAGACAGGACAAGCATAGGATTGTATAAATTATTTCACAATTAACTAGATAACATTAGACCAATTTCAGCTACACTGTAAACCCTAATGCTCAAAGTATTGAGTACTGTTAACTTAAATAATTACAATGAGTTACAATTAATAGACATTGATGAGTATTTAGAACTTTTTGGTATTTATGAGTTTGTAAATACCAAATTGTAAATCGACACTTTTCAAGTTAGCTGAACAAATTTGATATTTTAAGTATCTGTAAGTATTTAAGTAACAGTAACTGTCACCTTAAAGTTCCACCAACTTAAAGTCTTTCAGACTAGCGATTTTGTGTCTGACATCATCAGGGCAATAGGATACTGGACGCTCAGTGGTATAGGTGTTTCGCCTGCCAATGCAGAAGGCCCGGGTTTGATTCCCAACAACTGGATGAAGTGCCTGTCCCAAGCCCAGATAAAATGGGAGGGTTGTGTCAGGAAAAGAACGATTAATATGAATGAGTACAACAAACTCAAAAACTCTGTTCCATTTTCTTACAACTGGAAACATCATTACTTAAAAAATTTGATTACATCAAATTTTTTGAGTTTTGCCAACTTATTCGGGTTTACAGTGTAGCTGTCTAGCTGGCCTGGATGGATGGATGGATGGATGCATGGATGGATGGATGGATGGATGGATGGATGGATGGATGGATGGATGGATGGATGGATGGTATGTTTGTGGATATGTTGATGGATGAAGGGATGGGCATGCAGATGAATGTTTGAAAAGATGAGTGGTTGGATGGGTAGGTAGGTGGCAGGTTGGATGGATAGGCGGATCGATGGAGGGATGGAGGAAAGCATGGATAAATGTGGTGGGATTGGCAGGTGCAAACAGATGTAAATTACCTACTTGGTCAGAGGAAACCCTCTGTAGATAAGAGGGAAATGTTATTATTTGCACACCATCATTTAACCAATCAGAACTGAGAGGGATTACTGTCTGCCTGATGATTCAGAAACACCCATCTCTTACAGTAGCATTATGTTCTAGGCAAGGATGTTGCTTTGGAGAATTACCAAGGGGAGGGGTTATATCCGGCTCAAAAGGAAAACAAAAACAAATGGAAGATATCTTCATGTTTAATAATATGTGTTCCCTTTTTTTCAGCACTTGATTTGATTGGATTATGAGTTTCTGATGCATCTTAGTGTTAGATTACTCCAAAGTCTTGAACTTTCTCAGAAGCATTTATTGTAACATGTATAGTATAGTACATTTTATACACAACCAACCAACATTTCCAGAAAGGTTTATTATGGTTCACTGGCAAATGCACAGGATTCTTTTTTATTGAGTTCTACCTGCTTCAAACAAAATACTAAATAATAATTTATTAATTTTTAAAGATGAAATTCTATCAGCATTTTTATCCCACTCTTCCACCTGGTTCTAAGAAACAATAACATTGTTTTCACACAAAAGTGCAAAGAGTAAAACAAATTGCAATCTTCAAAATCAGGACAAATCACACAGTGCAGTAGTAATTCAAGGTTGTCGTAATTAAAAGCACAAAACATGTCTAATGTGGAAACCTGAGAAGGGAGATAATAACAGTATAATAATAGTTATGCAAGCTTATAATTATTATCATACTAAAGATTGTGGCCAAAAAATATCCAACACTCCATACACCGTGCAGAATGTCTTAGGAAAACTATGTAGCTCCAGTTAACTTCCGCCAAATTTAGTGAAAGTGACGGAGTTTGAGTAATAAATGACTAAGTAGTCGCAATGCAACAGTAGGAATGTCGGTGGTGCCTAGGCGTGATTGATGAGGTAGGAACCCTAACCTGTACTTTTAAGCAAAAGGGATATCATTTTACTAATTGTGCTGCTTCCTTTACATTGTTTTGTACAGCAATGTATGTTTTTGCTCATAGCCATATTCTATTCTATCCATATTGTTTTGGTTTGTTTTGCCGGGGCAAATACACTTAAAGACTTATACTCTTTAATATTTACCGATTTGCTAGTAACTATGATTTGGCTGAATTTTCCAGACTATCAAAAATCTTGAATACCACAATACCACAGTTCACACCATTCTAGTTAGTAGGGTTATTATCGCATAACATTTGTCGATTTAAGGTCTGCTAGAAAATGTTTAGACTAATTGAAATTGAAATATTTTTCAGGTTGAATTGAACAGCTGAGAACAGAATGAAAGATATGTATCACACCTACCTTTAATAGACCTTTCAATTGGACCATTACAATATTACAAAACAGTTTGTCAAGCTGTACAGCCAGTATGCTGTTGAATTAGCTGATTGAACCTAACATGCTCATGGTTCCCTGAAGCTGCTCATATTCCAAAAACAGCACATTCCAAAGTATTTCATTCCTCTTAAACCAATATTTATGCAAATTAAAACTCATCATTTACAATCTGTGTTGCCTAGTAGAACACAGACATTATGGACTGTTTTTGTGCTTTGCGACTTTTATTTTCAGTTACTTACTGACACTTTTTGCACTTTTTGACTTTGTTCAGTCTTGTTTCATAAGTGATTCTGTTCATTTCCCTGATTCATTCCCTATTCAAGACCTTGCATTCTTTATCTTGATTCTTGTATACAACCTTCTTAGTTAATCTAGTTTCCCTGTTCCTGTTTATATCCCTGTTTTTGGTTCTGTGTCGTTTTTGTTTTATGTCATAAAAGTCTACGTTTGCACATTTGCATAGCGCCCCACACATGCTGCTTTACATTACAGAATGCAAGACCAAACTCTTATCTCAGCAGATAAGTAGAGGGGCAGGTAGAGGGGCAAAGGGTTGGGGGGGGTAGGGTATGACTACAGCATGTGCAGGGCAATCGAAATGGGTTGGCAGTCACCTCGCAATCTGGTGGCAAGCCAGGAATAACAAGATGCACACTGGAGAGGAATGCGAATCACGCTCCAAAAAGAGAGACTCGTGGCAAAAAGTTTGCCATACAGCTGGACATTTGCTGAGCTGAACTTCCAGCACAGCATGTCTGCTGGAGCTACAGGAGCAAAGGGCATGGCTCAACATTCATCTGGCCCAACTGCAGATAGAAGTCTGCAGGTCGACAGGGAGACCCCAGCACAAAGTCTCAACTTGTCATGTCTCATTCCTCTAAGCTGTGAGCTAAGTCTAGGCCTAAAATGTAGTTATTGTTACTGGAATAAATTCATTGCATTAAAACTTTGCAATGATTTAGACCAAAGGAGGGACCAAGTTAGGTTTGTGCAAGCCACTTCCATTCGAGTCGAGTCCCTAAAAGTCCTAAAAGTCCCAAACAAGTCATAAGGTCTATTTATATTTAAAGCTAGATAAAATTGGTGTTCTAGACAACTTTTATAATTTAGTTAAAATATTACAAATTTAAATTTGTTGTGCTTGCATGTAATATTCTTGAATAGCTTGAGTAGCCATAAGATATCAAGCAAATGTAAAGTCAATCAAATCACTTATTTCTGCCACATGATTAGTGAAGTGCAGATACTTTCTGTGCAATGCAGTGGCTGGCGCAAGTGGTTTAAATGTGTTAAAAGTGTTTGTGGAGAATGTTGAAGCCAAGAAAAAAAGACTTTTACACTCTGTTGCACTCACTCCAGCAGTGATGAATTACAGATATACATTCTGTGATATAAGACATTATGTGATTTGGATATTGTTTAAACAGCATGTTATATATTTAACAAAACTATGTGGGATACTGTAGTGCAGGCACTGGTGAAGCAGAGGAATAATGTTACAAAACTTAAAATATGCACAAGCAATCTGTGTACAAGAGACATGAGATGCACAGGTTGTGTGTGGGAAGCTGTTGGTTAAATAGTCTATGATAGAGAGCTGTTATCATGTGCCAAAGTAAAAGTTGTAGAGGTGAAGGCTGAGGTGTACACTGAAGCAGAGTTTCAGTTTTTTAAGCAGAGTTTTACAAGAAAAGCATCTTTGAGAGCATGACTAACAAAAAAGAGGCTCAAATGTTCTTTCAATTTTGTCCCCTTTCAGCTTTGTTATGCAAGGTGATTGGCTGTCAGACTAATTGAACTTCAAAAATAAAGATGTAAATTGCTGAAAATTTATTGTATGTCTCAAGAACTTTCAAGACAAAGGGTGAGGTTAGAAGTTACTGATGTCAAAGTTAAGTCAAAAGTCAATTGTGACTCGAATCTAACTAATTTGTTTGACATGAGATACAAAATACAGATTTACATCCCAGAAATACTGAAATGCTGACACCCAGTGTACAGATTTATAGGAAATCATGCAGAGGTATAATAATCTGATGAGCTTTAATGTGATCAGTGATATTATTATTTCAGGTTTTACTCTTTTAACTGTGTTCTGTTATTCTCTTATATTCTTGTATTAATCATAATCTAAAATATGTACTTAATATAATTATACATTTTTAAATGAAATGCGGTGGGAGGCAGTGTTAGCAGACCTCCCTGTTCTACTTTCCTGTCCTTCTCTCTCCACCTTTGTCTTTGTCTCTCACGCTTACATAAACACACACACACACACACACACACACACACACACACACACACACACACACACACGTACACACACAGGTGGTATAACGTAAGATGTACTTATGTCCCTTTATCTTTCCTTTAACCAAAGACACCAACATCCTGCTATCCTGACTAGACCTGTTGAGGCAACACCAAAAGGACATGGGTCCTGCAAAAACAAAAATATTCCTTTTCATTTCAGCAATCCTGAATAACAACGATTGATCCCAACCGAATCCGCAAAATTATGCCATTTAGTGTAGTAAAATTTTTGACAGGTAATTTAAGGACATTTTGATAATAGTGCTTCTTGTATTCCAATTCTGCAAAGGCATCTCCTTCAAGCAGGTAAGTTGAAATTTTTTTAAAGACTTTTGATCCATTTATAAATGTAAGATTTTCATTGAGTGATTTGTTATTATGATAAATACAAAGCTATAGCATGCAACCATCTCATTTTTGTCTTGTCTTATCTTTAAAAATAACAAAAATGCTGGGGGGCTGGGTACATTTTTTAAAAGTTATTAATTAAACACAATAAATTTACAAAATATTGGGACTAAACATCTGTGTGGCCATAAGAAACCCATTTGTGAGCCTAATTGGAAAAATACTTAAATTTTCTTTTTAAACTATACCTACACAAGGCATTTCTAACCCATTCATACGAATGCTATACATTTTATTTTATGAAGCAAGGCTGCAGAAGTTGTGAGATGATGTTTAATGTGTTTTGTGATCATTACATGAAAAGCAGAAGAGAGAACAGATTTTAACCCTTAATTTGATGAAGAATGAGCCAATATGAGCCAAGGAAAAACAAAAATTTGTAAATAACATCAATCATTTACATACATGTAGTGTTTTTATTTATAGTATATAAACACTTGATTCATAACAATTTTATGAAGGTAAATTAAATTCAATTTAGTTTGATGGCATTAAAATTATTTATTAATCTGGAACATGCTGTTTATCAATACCGTATGTTTGGACATGAAACCTAAGCCAGAGTTTAAAGTGCACAGTTGGAATTATCACTGGATCACAATAATGATTAGCTGAAACCACTTACTGCAGAGACAGAGGTGGCTAAGCAGAATTGGAGGCCAGGGTTCTGCAACTTTGGAAGAGTTCGGTCCTGCTGCTATGGATGGAAAAATGTTTAAGGAGAATGTCAGCGTGAGTGATGTGACTTTTCTAATGATTGTAAAACATACAGTATGCTAAGCCTACTTTTACAAAATTCTAAAAAGTTATATGATAAGAGAATAGTTATAAGGGGGAAAAATGAGAAGAATAAATATAAATAATGATTCACATTTTTTAAATGAAGTGTTGAAACAGTTGCACAGACGAGGGGCAAAACAGCTTCATTAAAATTGTTGTCTTTTTAATATTCACAGCTGTGTGTGTGTGTAAAGCCATGTATAAACGGCATCTGCGTCGGACCAGACAGGTGCTCCTGCAACGAAGGCTAGACGGGGGAACGGTGTAACAGGGGTAAAGTAGTACTTACTGTCCACTAAGTAGGATTTAGTGTCCACTTAAAGTAATATCGTTGAACGATAGATGTAGCAGCATTAGAGTGGATATTATATTATTACTCTGATCTACTCTTTGATTGGTGTTCTATGTATGTAATAAACAAACAAACAAACATGGAAGACATTATTCATAATTTCTCTTAATTCTCACTTTATTGAAGTAAAAACAATATAAAACAAAAGTATAATTCCACTGCAAAACCTTCACTCCAGACTTCCAGACCAACTTGAACATGATAAAGTGCTGACACTAGAGACTCTTTCCACTTCCTCCACTGGAAGTTTTTGTAGACAAATTGTATTTTTGTTTTATTTTGTTTTATATTGTTTTTACTTTAAAAAAGGTATGGGTAATAAATCAAGAATGTGAAATCATGGGCAGATGATTGTGGTGCAAGAGCAATAAAACATAAACCATTCACGTAAAGATTATAAATATTAAAATAATAGTCAGTGTTATAATTTCTCTACATTGAGTACACTGAGTACCAAACTTTTTCAATATGTTAATGTAGATATAAACGAGTGTGGCCAACTCAGCAGGCCGTGCTCCCACATCTGTATGAACACAACAGGCAGTTTCCGCTGTTACTGTGATCCTGGATACACGCTGGATGCTGACGGGAAATCCTGAAGCAGTAAGTCAACAAGAAGTAAATAGACCACCCGCAATTTTTAGTTGCCATTGTTATCTTTTACAGCATGAAGGTCGGACACTTTCAGTGTTTTATCTGCTATAATTTCTTTATCAAACCATGAGTCAGCTGTGTCTAGGGGAACAGTGTGTCCTGTGGCTTTTGATGAGAGAAATTTAGTTCCATTTCTTTTGTAAGGGACAAAGTCACTGTCAGAAAGCAGTTTTACAGAAATTTCTTTAAAGATCTTTAAAGAACAAGCCAGATGTGGCAGTTGCAACAAATGAAATCTCCCTGAAATAACAAAAGAAGTCCATAACTAATAACCTTTTTTATTACCACAGTTTAAAGTGAAATTATTTAAATTTTATAGTTTAGACTAATCCGCACATCAAATTTATTTATACCCTATTTCCATTCCATTTCCTTTTTATCTCCTAATTGTTGTTTCTGAGTATTTCATCCAATTGTTAACATATGTTTCAGCAGTGGTAATTGCAAACACCTATTAAAAGCTAGCGTTAGATGTTGACTCCAAATATATTCGCCCATCATGACCACATTATTTCATAATCATTCAAATCAAAAACTAGTTAAATATTCTTTGTCTTGTGTAATCAATCAAAAATTTTATGTGAAAATGTTGTAAAAGACCATTTTATTTAATTTGTTTAGTTATATATTTTCTTTTGATATGAGAAAAGGCTGGCTGCACTCAACTTTGCTGTGAGTTGGGTTGCCAGTTTGACAGTAATTGTGCGTTGAGCTGCGCATGACCACCTGGAACCCAACTGGCACTAGATAAGAGAACAGGCAAAGGTGAATCCAAAGTCACTACTATAGTGATTATAGTAACTATATCAACCATCAACCATACCATTACAACACAAGACATTAAGCTCAGCAGTACAATGACAAAAACAATCCAGATACCGGTTCAGTTGAAGCTCACATCAAACATCAGAATAGGGAAAAAATGGACCTCTGTCATTTTAATCATAGCATGGAAGGTGTGTTGGTTTAACAAACTTAAAAGCTGTTAATTTTCTGTAATTTTTACCCACTACAGTGTCTAGAGTTTACACAGAATGGTGCAAAAAAACATAATTACATAACAGCTTATAGTGATTTTATAAATGTGTTTTTAACTCCGTTAAAAGTTTTTCAGTTACAGTATGTTTTACACTCAACATTCCAGTCTACAGTAAACTAGTGGATTTTGGTGACCATTCCGACGCTTCTCAGAGAACTCTGGAAAAGACAGCTTCTCATACTGTAAAGAAGCATAATGTTTACAAACTAGTCTGTTATTACCCACACGGCCATGGAGGCGATCTTCAGACCTACTCACAGTCAACTATTCCACTTTATCAGGGTTTCTCAAAGCAGTGTCTTTTCTGACTCATGAACGTCTCTAAATTTTCATTAGTCTATGTTATACACATTTTTTTAAAAAGCCTACAGTAAGGTTTCCATCCATTTGTTTTTATTGAACGTATAATAAAAAAAGACGGAAATGTCAGAATTCTGAAAGGATCTCTAAATCTGGAAGGTTTTTGATGTTTGGGTAAGGTGAAAGAAACAGAAGACGCAGTATGAGGTGATGGAAACGAATGGAAATGCACTAACTACGTCATTGTTTATTTTTGAATAAACAACTATGTAGCATGTTCCAGTCTCTTTACACACACACATACACACAGACACACACGCACGCACATGTTTGGCTGGTGCTGTTTCAATGACATCATCTTGTTGGGGCTCTTTAGAATATTCAGCAGGAAAGTAGTTGAAAGAAAGGCAGAACCATTCATGTTTTCTTTGATGTTTTTTTTTTTGAAAGTCTGCATCATTTTGTGAAACTTTTACATGTCCATATAAATGTATGTATACGTATGTATAAATATATTAATGTTTATTTATTTATATTTGATTCAATTTCAGATAGTTTGTTTATTTTTACATGACGTTCATTTGAATGTGATTTTATTTTTGCCTGATTCATTTAGATCCTCATGTGTTCTTTTTCTAATTTTCTCAAATTAATAATTCCTTTTTAATAGTGGTCACTTACTGTTAACATGCTGCCACATGTTTACTTATATATTCATTACCATAAAACTCATCTTCACATAAACACATAAAAATAATTAAAAAACAGATGATCACATGGGAAATGTACAATATGTGATTCCTCCATGCGGTGGATATACTGTACTGTAACACTGTTCACAGCACTCATTCACAGCAGTAGCTTTGATTTGTTTGTTTGTGCAGCTGTGACAACTTTTTTTTTTCAAGATCTAAGCATGTGCATTTCTAGGAAATTACAGATTGCGTTAAATTGGGTTTGAGTCATAAATGAGCATGGAAAGAAACAAGCATTATAGCAGAGTTACTCACTCCAGGAGTTGACCTACTGTGGGTCTGTAATCTATTTATGTAAAGGTGAGAGACAGAAAAAAGAGAGAGAGAGAGGTCCTTCAATCCTTTGTTCTTTCTCTTTACAATGGTGTAAATTTCAAAGCTGTGTGATGTAGAGACTGTCAAAGTGGTCATTTACTTCAATTCTGGCTTCGTTTGATCACAACAGGGTGGTTGTTTGTGTTTAGGGCCTTTTTTTTTTTTTTTTAGCAGGAGTCCAGGTGCACTAAACACATGGTAGAATGTGTGTGGTTACATTTTTTCATGAATAAAAAAACAATTTACAAATTGGTGACAAATTAAAGGAAAAACCAACATAGCACATGTTAGAAAGGTGTTAAGGCACATTCTCCAATAAAGGCTAGGAAAGCTTTAGTGCATTTTGAGTTTGAGTCTCTGGAACTGTACTGGAGCGATCAGAACCCTTCTTCAGAAGGATATTCCTCCATGCTTGAAGAGAAAACTGTCTACCATATAACTCCAGTACATGTGATGATTGTTTAATTGAATTGGCAGTTGCATAATATATGGTATGATTATAATCTTTTAATATTTATTTAATGCAGGGTCAGAATTCGGCATCACCAACAGTTTGAGGGTGGTGGTGTAATGGTGTGGGGATTGTTAGTTTGGTACATACTGTATTCTTAAAGGGCAATTCCACAAAAGCAGATTTATACAGTACAGTAGGATTCTGTATGTAAAATAAAAAAAAATTCTATCGTTGTTATAGTGTCAGTACCCAAGAAAAGAGTTTGTAGAAATAGTTAAAAGATTGAAGCAAAAAAATTATCTGCTGATCTTTAATGTAATTAGTGATATTATTATTATTATTATTTCAGGTCGAAGTCCACGTACATGTCTGTGTGTCTTTCTGTACAGCAGAACTCTCTGTCTAACTTATTAATACAAAGAAATCACA
>JAQMYL010000038.1:2222718-2248691 GCA_030014365.1 Clarias pachynema
TACAACAAAAATATATTGTCATAGAATAAACTACCCGCCAAAGTGGCTAGTGAGACTAAAGTTATTACCCGCCACAGACGAATTTTACCCGCATTTGGCGGGTGGGCGGGTGCCAATGTCAAGCCCTGATATATATATATATAAATGGTTCTTAAGCTGAGAGTCAGAGTCTATGTTATAGCATTTATACTTCTTTTCTTCTCTCTTTCCCCGTCATGTCGTGGTCAGGTGGTCCGTGTGTCCTCTCAGACAGGACAGGGCGTCCCCGAGCTCTGGGACGTCATGCTGCAGTATCGCGACGTCATGTTGTCCAGCGGTGAGCTGCAAACCCGCAGACGTGAGCAGCAGAAGGTCTGGCTGTGGAGCCTGATCCAGGAAAACACCCTGCGCCACTTTCAGGAACACCCGGAGGTGCGGGCGGCGCTGCCCGAGATGGAGCGCAGGGTGGCACAAGGAGACGTTTCTCCCGGACTGGCAGCCGACCTCCTGCTGAGGGCCTTCAGGACCACATAGTAATAATACAAAGACCTGTTTTGGGAAGAGGTGCGATGTGTTAGGAATGAATCCTGGGATGATTAAAGCTTTGGTATGTGGGTTGGTGCAATTATTATTTACAGGTTTTAAACATCTCACTGAAAATATTGAAGCAAAGCTGGACAAAAATTATTAACGTAGCAAAAGCTCAAGTGTCCCATGTTTTGACCAGGGAATGTAACAAGGACGCTAAAAAAAAACGATAGCTGGCATAATGTAATGACAAATGAGCTATTAAATTTGGATTCAAATTAATAGATATATAAAATAAACATGTGAATTTTTTTTTTCCTTAAGAATGTTTCTAAAGTACCTCCAACTCAGTAGTGATGGGAAGTTTGAATAATTTTAGTGACTCGGTTCTTTGAATGTCGTTCACCAAAATGAACAAATCTTTTTTTGAGTCATTTAGTTCATTTCGTTCTTTTGATCGGAAATAAAATGTTGCATTTTCAATAAAAAGACTCCTAATACGGTCCAAATTTTGTCTATAGTTCCAGTAATTAAAATATTACAATGCAGCTAAGGACATATTATAATAAACAAAATGAGTAGCTCACCTCTCATATCTTCCAGTCTGAGTCGTTCGTTCTTTTGAATCTATTGCACTGCATAGCGTCTTTGGGAGTCACGTGACAAAAGAACGAATGACTCGGAGTAGAATGAGTTGCGCTCCCAGTAGAAAATGAACGAATCACTCTCCGAGACTACTCGTTTTTCTGAATCACGTGAAAGATTCGTTCAAAAAGAACAAATCGTTCATGAACGACCCATCACTACTACTCAGCAAAACATTGGCCAACATATTCACGTGAAAGCTATTAAAAGCGGAACCTCGGCATACGAATTTAATCTGTTCTGTAGGCGAGTCCTTAAGGCGAAATTTTGTATTGCGAAACGCATTTTCCACGCAGAATGCAGATAATCCCATGGTAAATGCAGATATTCCGTGGTGGAAAAAAGATGCCCTTTCACCCCTTCAGATCCAGACACGACCAGGTTGTATATACACGGTGCCGTGTACTGTAGGCCATATGAGTTTGACCCATGCATATTTATTGAAGGGCGAGGAAGCTCCAAAATGTCAGCACTGTAGCACTAATCTGACTATAAAGCATAAACTTTTGACCTGCCCAAGTTTTAATGCCATGAGACAACGATTTCTACCAGAACAAACTTTAAAGAACTTTTTCAGCAAGATGAAACCAGAAAAACTTTTACAGTTTCTAGCAAAAGTGCATCTAAAGAACCCTGTATGAAATCTTGTTCTTCTGGCCAAGGCCATGTTATAATTTGATATTTATTTTTTTATCCTATTTATTTATTTATTTATTTATTTTACTACCTTTTAAATCCCTTACATCATATCTATAATTTAATATTATATCAGTTCGTATAAATTGGTTGAAAGTTAAATATGTATCTGGCATGAAATAGCCTGTGAAGCTGCTATGGCAATAAACCCTAATACAAACAAACAAAAACCTGAAAATATTACCAATATTACCAGTTTTTAACACTATAATCATATTTTTGCAGATGAAAAGAATAGAAAACTTTTAGAAAATACATGTAAATGAAGTCAAATGTCAAATAAATAAACGTTAAACCTGTTTTAAACCTTAATTTATGATTCCTCTTGGCACTGGCTGCTTTAAAAACCAAACTGAAAGCAGCTCCCTTTTCTTCTTGCTAACGTTCTTGGGACCTGTGATGTCTTTACTAAATCTTGCACAAAATAGTAATAATAAAAAAAAAAAAATGTGTAAACTCATTTCGCTTGACTTTCCACTGATGCAAACAAGTTTTAAACAGCTTCCAGACATGAGTAAGTATGCGCAACTTAGCCGGTGTTCGGTTCACTTTGTGCATTTTCCCAAATTTCTTGAAAATTTCAGTTCTCAATTTGTGAGGTGGATTGAGCATTTGTATGCCGAGGTACTGCTGTAATTCATCTACGGATTTCATCTTTATTTCTCTTTGTCACGTTCTTTTGCACGGTAAATAATCCACCTATAAGCCACCTTTGCTAGCCTACTGAACCTAATTCTCCACCAAGTAACTATATAAATCATTAAAAAAAAAAAAAGTTCCAGATGCCCAGGCTACTGATTTGTCCACCCTCCCTGACAGACAGAGACAGTGGTGTTCCAGCACACTACAGCTTTGCAGTTTTACATTGTGTGTAAAAATAGAGATGATTCTTATTGAGCTCAGTTTTAAAATGAGTTCTTAACCTGTAATCCAGATTCATATTGGGTTTTTTTTTGTTTGTATATATATGAAGTTTTGTTCCTCCACTGCTGTAACAGAGGACATATTTAATATTACTGTATATTCCTCTCCAATGTGAAGACAAAATGAGTGAGCAAAGAAAATGTACCTATGGAGAAACGTACCAGTTGCCTTCACTGATTATTTCTTTATACGCTGCGTTAAAAGTGTTACACGTGTGACTTTTACGGTATGTTTGGATTTAACGATTGCAGTATTTTAATTACTTGAAACTTGTGGATGAAAAAGGGATAGAAGTTAATGAAAGAATTAGTTACTACAGATAATTCAGTCCTCTTTTCTTCATCCTGGTTTTCAATACACGCTATTCAAACAGCAGCGGTAAATTAATTAATGCACATCATTTATGTTGAGATTTTTTTTCTTTCTTTCTTTCCTCAAGAGATTTCTTTTCAGCGCTGAAGACCGGCTTCTTTTGAAAAGACGAGTATAAACAGACTGGTAACTCTGACCTTGTAGGATCTTATCTGTTCCGCCCTGTGTGTGTGTATGTGTGTGTCTGTCACTGTGAATACACACTAATTGATCAAGTTAACGTATGAATTCTTGTACACTGGTGGTGCGAGTTTGAAGTCACAAAAAAAAAAAATGGCATTAAAGGTGCAGTTTGTAACTTTTACACTCATCTACTGCCTGTGAGGTGAACTGCTGTCTCGGTTAAAACATCGACAAACTTTCTTGTGTAGCTTTCCCAGCTTCTCTGCCAAAAACATCAATTTTTAACAGTTCAGGAAGGGGGTGGAGCTTATTTCTGGGTCAGGACAAAATGTAAAGAAAACCTATATGTCGCATTTTTGAGCAATTATGCTGCTGTAAGTTGTTTAATTGCTCCAGTTCAGTGCAAAAGTTCGCACACCCCTTTCTATATACTACATACTAACATGATAAGCTTACGGGTACAAGTAGTCATGTTTTATTTCTGTGCTGGTACTCGGTTTCTACTACAGCTGTGCCAATCCTGTCAGACCAATGTCTTGAGGTTACGCCCTATCCACGCTTCAACATGACTACAATTCACCTAGGTTTTTTTTTCTTTTTCTTCTTCTTCAAAGATTGGACACAATCTTCGTTTTATTTTCCACACTATAGACCAATACTGCAGATTTCAAAACTATGAAATAAAACATACGACTGACATGAAGGTCAGCTGTTCTGGAGCAGCATTTACGAAACCCATCAAGCCCCATGATGAAACTGTCTCTCATGAAGACCTTTCCAGTAAAGCAAGACCAAAACTGACCTCTGCTGCAGAGGAGAAGTTCATTTAGAGTTACCAGCCTCAGAAATCTCCAATTAACAAACAGCACCTCAGATTAGAGCCGTTATGAGGATTTACAGAGCGGAAGTAGCAGATACACATCTCAATATCAACTGTTCAAAGGAGATTATTGTGTATTTTTGTTTTACAGTGTAGAAAGAAATAACAATCAGGAAAAATCATGGAATTAGAAGGGGTGTTTAAACTTTTGACAGGTTGTGTGTGTGTGTAGATGGTTTTTTATGCGAAATTATATACATCCACATGTATAACCTACAACAATACCAACAACTGTCCATTGATGGAGATGCCATTTCTTTGTCAGAAAGCGTATTCTTGTATTATATACAGTAAATGTGACTTCTTTCCATTTATTTTTCCTTACACTTTTTGATCTTTGATCTACTTCTTATGTTATATCTATTTGTCTCATTCCCGATCTCTTTCAAAGGCCAGGAAACTGCTGAGTGTAGTTTTCTCTGCACATAATCTCATCTGTTTACTGTGCTGCTCTGAGTTGTAAAGACTGTCCAGACTTACCGAACATCCTAGCACTGTTTAGCACTTCTCAGGGAATATGTATTAAATCGACACAAGTTTTTGAATAAATGTCTTGAGGGTGTGTATTTATACAGAGCAGGTCAACAAGAGTCAGACTTTTCATCTTGCCAATAAACTGAACTTTCTCTCATGTTTGTGATGTGATATACTGTATGGTGTAACTATTCAGAAATTATTTGTTCTTTTGGGAAATTTTTAGAGGGATGCAAACATTTGTAGTCAGCTTTACTTTGCATCTTGCACTTAATGAGGATTAAATGAAGGAATCTACATAAAAATAACCCCAAACACTGTCTAATCCTCTTTATACCCGGTCAGACTTTAAGTAGACGGCCTCCGGCACCCACACTCATGGTTGCCATTTTTTAAACAATGTACTAAAAAAATAGTCACACGCACTACGATTCTATTCAGTCACCTTTAGCTTTGATTAATCAAACACAATGTGGTGTCCAGTTCATGTGTGAAAATGATTCCTCATGCTCCCAGAAACCACTCTGAGTCAAGGAATAAGGAAAACTCCATAGATGTGATAACCTGGTGATTCAGTACATTCAGGTGGTCAGCTGACTTCATTTTATTGCCCCATAACGTTGCTGAGTCTAAACCTGAGTGATTGAAGCAACCCCAGATCATAACACTGCCTCCAGAGGCTTGTACAGTGGACACTATGCATGATGGGAGCATCGATTCATGCGCTTCCCTTCTTACCCTGACACGCCCATCATTCTGGAATAGGATCAATCTGGACTCATCAGGTCACATGACCTTTTTCCATCACTCCAAAGTCCGATCTTTATGCTCCCTAGCTTTTAAACTTAAACCTTTTAAGTTCTCTGTTGATTTTTTTTTTTTGTCATGCAACTTTTTCAAGTGTTTAAATGACACATTTCTTCCACAAAGTTGACGGTTCAGTACTTTCCTTCCAGGTTTTTATAGTGTGTTGAAGGGTTCTTAACTCAGTTCCAGTCATTTCAAATCTCCTCAGTTGTTTTCTACGCTTGATGCAGTCCAAAAATTTGACTCTTCTGAAATGGCGCCTTTTTATTTATTTATTTTTTTGGCCAGGGTTAGATATTTCATAACCAAACCTCGATTGATACAACAATGTTGACCTGGGCTTGTATTTAGGCTTTATTATGATGTTAGATTAGTTTCCTATCAAACTCTGGTGAACGTTTGTATTTAAATTGAGATTCGTCCCCATGGGATGAATACTTGCACCATTACCACTTTTGCTTCTTCTTCTTCTTCTTTTTTTTTTTCTGAAGTCCACTTCAGTTTCAGTGTGTATCGCAACAAAATATTGTTAAGCTCGCAGAGGGGTGAATACTTATGCAAGACACTGTAAATACCAGCGATGATATGTCATACTGTATGTCTTCACATTGCCATGATGTTGTTGTAATCTGACCTTTAAGTAGTGGAATTGTGTCTCCGCTGGCGCTAGATGGCGCCATCTGCATGGACAGAGTGTTGGTCATTATGTAAATAAGGCTCTTTCTGCATGCCACAGCTGTGTGTCTTAGTCCGCAGTGGTGTGTGTCATGAGTGTGTTGTGCCAGGAAGGCTTGCAGAGTGAGTGTGTGTGGTTAACTCTCTCACTCCCTACGCTTCTCCGCTATTACAATAGAGGCAGGGAGGGGAAAAAAAAGAGTGTGTTGCTGAACATTACCTCATAATGTTCGAGGTCGGTGTTTGGATGACCTTCTGCTTTGATTTCGCACTGATGAATACAGAGCTGCATGTGCGCATGACGATCTGCGCCTTTGTGCTACAAGCTGTTTGTGTGTGTGTGTGTGTGTGTGTGTGTGTGTCCCCGTGTTTCTGTCCTGTCTCTCATGCATGTGCCCTCTGTCTTATGACTCCATGCTGAATGCGGCGTGAATACTAATAAGCTCTTAAGGCCTAAGGACCTCCCTCGCGATCAATCACACACAGGAGCTTCATCTCCTGGCACGACTCTGTTGTGTGTCTGTTGTGTTGCGGTATTCTGTTTTACTTTGTGTACTTTCATATAGTTAGCATTTTGACCGGTTAAAGCGGGGCCTCTGTGTACATTTGGAGGGTGGATTTTATTTTGTTTATTTACTTTGTTTAATGTACTAATGCTCCAATGCATGGATCACGTGTCGAGTACGGCCTCACTGCAAAAAAAAGAGAAAAAAAATACAGGATTATGAAATATATTTCTAGACATATTTTACTATTTAAAGGTACAATATTTTACTATTTCTTTCACAAGTTAACATAGTGTAAGTCTCAATGCTCCCCTACTGTGTGTGTGTGTGTGTGTGTGTGTGTGTGTGTGTGTGTTAATGCTCCAGCTGAAATACTCCTCACATGCATATGCTTTTTTCTTAAAACTTCAGAACAAGCTGTTTCAGTGTCTATGTAAATGAGCGATTGCTGAGCCACGCCCCTCCAGAGAACTGCAGAGCTGAACAACAAGCTGGGGGAGGGGCATCTTCTAATATGAGGTCACATTAGGGGGTGGGGGGGGTGGGGGGATCTAATCAGCTTGTTTAAAACCTGGCCAATACAGAAATGGGGAAAAAATGAACAAAAGGAAGGTATTTTTCTCCTTATTTATTTATTTATTTATTTTTGGGGGGAGACCAATCTGAATGTCTAAAAAAAGAGTCGTTAATTTATAATATAATAGGTGCCCTTTAATGCTTTACACTTTCTTGTTCTATTGGCAGATGTAAAGCATAAAAACAATTTTTTTAAAAAGTGAAATGTAAAAATTTAAGATGAATGCACAAATCTAAACAGTAAAATATGTCTGAGAATAAGTAATTAAAAATTGTAGATTTGGTTTATTGTATTCTATTAAGAAGAAACAGAAAGAAAATCGCTTTGACTTGGTTCAAGATATTTTCACTTACTAAGATCTAATCAATTCAGTTTTATTAGTATAGAGCTTTTAACAATGGACACTGTCCAAAGTAGCTTTTACAGAAATCATTTTTTTTTTACAAAAATACAGATAAATAACCTTTTTTTTTTTTAATGAAATGAAATAAAATGTATAGTTTTATCAGTTTGTCCCCAACGAGCAAGCCTAAGGTGACAGCAGTAGAAGGAAAAACTCCCTGAGAGAACATGAGGAAGAAACCTTGAGAGATTTGAAACTCAAAAGGGAACCCATCTTCATTTGGGTGATAACGGAGAGCATGACCATAAATAAATCCTGTCAATAACTGTTATATGGTCAAATCTGCAGATTTATAGCATGAAGTCCATTTTGTTGAGGTTTAAACTGTTTACTGATTAAGATTGAGACTTGGCAGTTTCAGTCCCAAAACCAGTTGTAGTCACAAACCTTTCCATTGACACTTAATTACACTTAATTGAAAATGTACAGTATTGCTCCATATTCATGCCCCGAGTCGTGTATAAAATATATACGAGGGTGATTCAAAAATGAGCCGCACTCTGGCTGTTGAATTTATTTTAATTAACTTTTGGAAAAGACAAATACATGATTTTTCAACATAATCTACTTTTTAATACACTTTGTCCATCTGTCAACAAGCTTTCGTATTTCCACATTAAAAAATGTTTTTGCACCGCTGTCTTCAGTTCTTCATCAGAAGTGAATCGTCGTACTCATAGGGCTGCTTTCAGGGGACCAAACGGGGCAAAGTCTGATGGAGCGAGATCAGGACTATAGGGAGGATGCACACTACATACAGTATTATTCATACCATGGTAATAATTATATTTAATTTATATAATAAATATATAATTTCGATATAAAAATAAAAAACATAAAAATGTTTTTTGCTTTTTATTTTTATCTCAAAATTTAGACACGACTATAAATAACATGCAAATAAAATCAAATGTAAAACTAGGTTGTGTAAGAGTCAGAACTTAAACGTAAAGAATCACATGTTACAATAAATAAATAATTCCTAAAAATTGAAGGTGAAAATGAATCTTATAAAGGTCACATGAAAAAACAAACGAACAAACGGACTGCTAATAAAAGTTATACATTTTACAAAAATATATAAACCCATGCACTGTGTGTAAGAAGTGTGAAAGCTTTTAATGTGTGGACAAAAATTTCGAATTTCCTGTACGAGATTTGACTTTTCTGTTAATCCCAGTCCAGCAGTAATCACAATACATAACAGTTAAATAGAGAAGAAAAAAGTGCTACTGTTGTGTGTGTGTGTGTGTGTGTGTGTGTATAGAGAGTGTGAGTGTGTGGAGACTGGTCACGCTCTGAAGCCTGACAAAAGCCTCCATCTCCCTGCTGTGTTTGCTGTACTCTCCCCACTCACATTCACTCTCACTCTCTCACACACACACACACACACATACACACTGTGACTGCTCAACTGGCTGCCTGACCATCTCTTTCTCTCTCTCTCTCTCTCTCATGACGGATGAGTGTGTAAAGCATTTCCTCCAGGGTGGTGGGCTCTGTTTCGAGAGCTGAGCTGCTGCAAATGATCCCATGAGTACGAACCTAATGATGCTGGATTTGTGCTGCAGGAACGTTAGAAGTCCGGAGCTTCGAAAGGCTGTAACAGAGACCCAGTTCGGTTCCTTCGGTTCCCTTTGGGCATGGCGTAGAATTGAATGATCAGTGTGTGTGTGCGTGTGTCTGAGCCTTTTTTATGGCGTTAAGCATTCCGGCAATAGAAAGATCAACAGATTATGTTACCGTTTCATTTTCATGCAAAACCTGACATGCCTGTAGGTGGTCAACGCGATAAGGCTTTATTAGTTGCCAAAGGAAAAGCTCGCCTTGCTAATGGTGTGTGTGTGTGTGTGTGTGAGTGTTTCAATATCTCTGTAATTCTCCCGTCTGCCTCTGGGCTGTGTTTGAGTGCTGATCCCATAGAGGAAGCACTGGCGGGAATAATCAGAGTTTAACAGCGAGAGCAGGCGAACACGGTAGACCTCTGGTAATGGATCTGAGTGAATAATTATTGCGAGGTACAGCTTTGGATGATGGTATTGAGAAGAAAAAAAAAAAGGAGGAGGAAAAAAAAAAAACAGATGAGTTCCACTGGATGACTCATTGGCATAAAAGAGAAGAGTGCCAGCGCTCAGTTAATGAATTCCATCTGGTCCGTATCGCAAAATCAGTGCTGGATCAGACTGGGGTCTCCCGGGTTGGCCTTTCCGAGAGCGAGGGAAAGAAAAAGAGAGGGAGAGGGGGGAGAAAGAGAGAGAGAGAGAAGGACTCTTTCCCGTGGTTCCGCCCCCGTATCTTTGATGTCGAAACTGCCCTCTTTAGACTGAGATATGTGCATTGTGGTCTTCTCGTTTATCCTGGCAGCGCTCTCTTCATTCACAACGATACCAAAGAATCTCAAGATGGCGCCCGGATCCTCCTCAGGCCACGGAACCCAATCCTTTATGATCCGCCCTCTAATTGCTCACTTTGCCAGTTTAAGAGAAAACAGCTGCTCGCTGACTGCAAAGCCAAGACAAACCTTTCTTTGCGGGACAGACCATCATCATCATCATCATCGTACAGATGTACACTTTTTTTTTTTTTTAAATAAGCAAAAGAAGATGAGAGTATGGCAGCGCGCCTGTTAAGGAGGTGAACCGGCTTTTCTGTGATGCATCGTTTCCCAAGCGGAAAAAGGAGACATCAAGAGAGGCAGGTTGCCTCTGCGCCCCTCGCCTGGCTCCTTCATCTCTGTCTTGTAGCGATGATATAATAAAACAGTGGACAGGCAGAGAGTGCGGTGTGTCTCTCCCTCCTGGCCCTACTTTCAAACATCATCGCTGCTTTGTGTATCTGGAGAGCTAGACCAGAAGCTTTGATCAGGTCAGGGGGGTTCATCCCAGCTGAAAACTGGTGCCATTGTGCCCTTGAGCAAAACACCGAACCCCATCTTGCTTCATTTTTGGATAGTGCAATCTGCTTTAGGCAAAAAAAAAAAAAGAGAGAAAAGAATCATATAAATCTGTGGAGTGTTTCTTACAGGTTAAAGGACTCCAGGCTGTGATATAATTATCCAGTCATTTGAACTGCTAAAGGTAAATGTTTCATCTAAAATCAAGATCAAGCTCGATCGTGCTGCACTTACTGTAGCTGCCTGTAATACTTGGTTCCGTTTATAAAAATGCCAACAGGAAATAAAACACTGGCGGTTGTGCTGGTAAAAGAAAATAATCAACGACCAGGAGTGAGGCTTGATCTATATAGAGCAGAGTTACTGTAACAACCCCAGTGTTGATTGTTTTCCAATAACTGCAGATCCTGAAGTGTTTTATTCCTCATACACACACGATCAGTTTGCCAACAATTACAGTTTGTTAATTAAATAACTTGTTTTTTCATCCATTTATATTATATAAGTGTAATAAACTGTACTTTTTCTTGTCACTGTGGTAGTACTCTCAAATGTTCATCTTTTTTTTAACCTATAGATTGTATTCAAGGATAAAATATAATATATACTTGTTTCCAGGTAATTGATACATATTAAAGTTACAAAAGAGTATTTAGACTATAATTAGTCATGTTTAATGCTGTGGAACGTCCAGAAAAAAAAAAAGTTTTAATGGTTATACTTGGAAAGCTCTGTTATGGAAATATTGTTGTAGTTACAGTACAACCCAAATTATCAGTCTAGGCAAAGCTGAAATTTTACCTGTTTGTTGGCTACAGCAGGAAGCATTGTATTCTCATAGTTGCCAGTTCTTGTCCCAGAGCTCCAGGGTTCCCGTCTCACACGTCAAGAGTTCCTGTCTAACAGCTCAAGGGTCCCTACGTATCTTATAGCCCCTGTGTTTCTCTCTCACATCTTCAGGGTTTCTGTCTCACGTCTTTTGGGGGTTCTGTCTCACAGCTCCAGGGTTCCTGTCTCACATCTTTAGGGTGTCTGTCTCACAGCTCCTGGGTTTCTGGTCTTTCCATTCCAGGGTTTCTGTATCACAGCTCCAGGTTGTAGAGTTAAAAGGATAAAGTTAAAAATAAGCTGATCAGCTTTATGATGTTATTAGATATTATTTCAGGTTGAAGCCCAGGTACATGTCTGCCTGCAACAAAGATGGATCTTTAAAACTGTCATTTCACAAAATTTTGGTTGTGACAACATTACATGGTATTGGTTTCCACTGGATTGGTGGCTAAATGTTAGGAAATGTCACAGCAAGATTTTGAATCTACTGTTATTTTATCTTATTACAATTAATGGGAAAGAGAGGATATAGAAAAGCCTTATTTACGCTAAGTTGTATTTCTTTCGTCGTCAGATAAACACACTCCCTGTTCATAGTTGATCGGATAAAGATGAAGTTTTGTCTTAAAACGTCTCCAGCGTGTTAAAATTTACTTCAGCGCTGTTATTTCAGCCAAAGTGGAAATATGAACTAATCCCAGTACAAATATTCAGTTTAGCTTTTCTAATTAATATCTATTAGTGCAGGTAGCACATTAGTAGCTTATTTTAAAGTAGATTCTAAAATCCACCACGTAACTGTTCATAACATCGCTTTTACTCAACATTTGGATTTCTTTTATGGCACAGGTTAAACTTCAGGAGAGATTCATTAAATTCTCACAATTTTGCATGACGATGTGACGTAATCGAGACTGGTTTCAAGAGACGAACCCTTTATTTTATTTATATAGATAAATACAAATCATAATAATTAATATAACAGAAGGATAGGATAGAAAGATAGACTTTCAGACAGAGAACTAAGCAGACAACTAGACAGATAGACAGATGTTATTCAAATGAAACCGGGACATTAGAGTAGGAAAAGAAGATAAGATTAATACGCATTTTTACACACACCAGTTAATAATTATAATAAATAATTTTATTTCTTTATGGAGTACCTTTCACGTGTTGAATCAAATATTTCATGAACAGGAAGTGACATAAAAACAAGCACAAAGAGAGAGAGGGAATTAATGCAGATATGAAGGCTGTCTTTCTGCAGAGTGTGCGCGTGCCCTCGGGGTGTGTGTGTGTGTGTAATTGTCTGCAGGTGATTGCAGGCTCATTAATTGCGCACCGGAAGTGGGACACTAATTAGGGGGGTGGGTGGAGGTCAGGCAGGAGGGCGGAAGGGTGTGCAGTGTGTGTGCACGCAGATGTGGCGTGGACATGTCTGTGTAATGAGAGCGTTTATTAAAGCGCATCGTGTCCGTCCCTAACGCTAAATAAATTAGTTTACATAACAGCACGCACACACACACACACACACACACATATATATATACATAGTTGTTAGCTGTGACTGTGACTTTGCGCTCTCCGATGTTTCCCTCCGCTGGACTTTTCTCTCACACTGACTGTCCTCTCCTCAGCTCGGCCGGATGCGCGCGACCTCACTGTCCATACAGACACATCAAAGAAGAACACGGCACAGGGGCGCGCGCCGGAAGTGCGCGCGCGGCAGCTGAGACAGGTACGTTGTAAATATGGGCGTGGCCTGAGTAGCACGTGGTGACCGTACAGGCAGCCCCTTTTCTCCCCCCAACTTGCAGGTCTTTCATACATACAGTACATAAACGTATTGGTGCTAAAAAAGTGTCTCACCTTGGTGAGAATTTTCAGACAGGATCATAAGACACCATTTTTTAAAATTTTTTTTATCATACTTAATGCTTCTTATCTTCAGATCCATACTTCATTTTTTTTTTTTTTTTTGTAAATATGCATACACATTTATATTTCTATCAGATAAAAAGAAACACATTTTCATGCTCTTTTGTGACTTTGTAACTTTTTTGAGTTCAAATCTGTCAATTATCTTAACTGTCCTGCAGATGATTTGGATTTCATATGAAAAGACATTAAACTTGGGGAAAAAAATGCAAAATTGTTAAGATATTGCAACATGAATTTGACATGGATAAGGACACTACAGTTATTTTGCTTTTTAACCTTTTAGTGAAAAACAATTTAAGCAAGAATTCTTTACAGATGATCTGCTTCATGTTGCATAAAATTCAGGAGTAGCTTCTTTGGCGCACATTTTCTGTAGCTATTATATGTATAATATAAAAGAATCAGCAATAATGTACTGTGTTTTGGCTGACTCTAAAAGATTATTCAGCTTATCATACAGGTAAAAAAAAAAAAAAAACTCAATCTTTATAAACCATACTAACAAGAGTGGAAACATTTATTTAAAACTCTATTGTATTTTAAAACCATTAAAAAATGTTAAAGCAATAAAACTTTGTAGCTGTTCCAGAATTAATTCATTCAATTAAAACTCTAATTTATTTACTTAATTTACATTTAAACATATTGCTTTCATACACCATTCACCTGTAGTTTCCTTGTGTTAAGAGTTTCTTTGGTCATATTTATGAAGATGTTTGAATGTCCCAAGTGGCTTAATGAGGCGTCAGTTCCTTACTAAAGTGCAAGTAAAACTGGAAAATATTTAAACACTTACATTTCTATTTGTAAGGCTGAAAGTGCAAATAAGATTCACCTGGAAAAAAGAAATCCATGCACATCTTAAATCACAAACTGTTATAAATTTTTTTTAATGAATGAAGGCTGGACCTAAGGTAAAGTTTGCTAACAGTGGTTTTTAATCCTACATATCATGTGCTTCCTAGAATGATACTTACAACAAAATGCTTATTTTGATATGCTGCTGGTTCATTCAAATTCTAGCTAACACTACATAGAAATGAGCCAGCACATCTCTTTAGATATTCTTAAATAATGTAGGTTCATTCCACGTTATCTAGGTGTGATTTGATCCGGACAGACAAAGTGCTTATTATAATATGCTAACTTTGACGAAGGAAAAAAATAAAAACTCTGTAGTTAGCCAGTGACTGCTAGATATATAGCAATTAAATATTAAGTTATTTTAAATATAGCTTTCTTGAATTTCCTTTATTGGATAATGTATGTTGGCTTGCAATTAAATGAAGAAATTTACAAATATTATTAAGGGGTCATTCACCCACTGGCTGTATTTGAAATGTAGTCATGGTAGGAATTTTAATCGAATGATTGAAGCTTTTTGGTAAAAACAAAGTTTGTTGTAGAGTATTGGTTTTGAAACATGGTGAATAAAAGATTTTTCTTCCAAAGCAAAAACCAAACTCTTAAGGTCAAGGGGAAGTTCAAGTAGACTAACTTGCTGTGCAAAAAAAAGAAAAAAAAAGAAATGCACTTTCACTTGCCTGGCTGTAACATTTCATTGCATTGTTCTATCTTGTAAAATATGCTTTCAGTTTCTTATGTAATTGTCATTTGATCTTAATCCCAAAGAATTTACAATTGTCACATTAGAACAATGATTTTCATATGAAAGAATTGGCCACTAATATTTGACACTGATTAGTTTGGTATAACATAATGTGTGGTAGATGTTCTTGCACAGATGTTTTCTGCAAGCTTAATGTATTACAGTGCAACTTTTTTTTTTCTCCTTCTTTTCTTCTCCACTCAAAACTTTGCTCTAGGTCATGGCAATCATAATGCTGCAAGAGTCTTCCACAACCAGGAACAGAGCCACGCTTGTCTTTCAGAGCTGGAAAGGATCAACAAACAGATTGAAGCAGTTAGAAATGAAGTGGAGAAAGAACAAAAAAGACTGTCCCGCTACCAGTCTGATCAGGCTGAGAGTGCTGGAGCTAGCTCAGAAGAATATCTTGTGACAAGAAAAACTCCTTCTAAAGACCAGAATGGAAACCAGCTGAAACGTAAAAAGGTCACCACTGCTGCCTGCAAATATGTTGTTGATCGCACCAAACCAAAAACTGATCTGGAATATGATCCTTGTTCAAATTTTTCTGCCGACCTGCGATCTGGCAGCTCAACAGATAAAGGGAAATCGGTCAGTAAAGCTGATGTGGAACGTGATCAGCGGGAGAAAGGAAAGGTTAAAGGTGTGTCTGCGGATCCGGATCCGGTTCCCGTTGGTTCTTGCGATTTTGAGGATTCTGATGAGGAGGGGGAACTGGTTATTGACATTCCACCCTTTGAATATGACGGGAACAAGAGGTCTCAAATACAAAGTTCACCAGCCAGTGAAAATGCAAATTTTATCAAGCTAAACAGGGAATCTTCAGAAGTGGCCCATCTTGATACCGACATGCTACTGCTAGAAAAGAAGGTAGAAACAATTAGGTCAGCAAAGAAGGGCATGACTAGCATCGGTGAACTCCTGGAGGCACCCAGATCCAAGGATGCTGATTTGGTAAAACGAAAACACCCCATGGTGGAAAGGGAAACGATGCCTTCTGAAAGAGTACATCCTGTTGGTAGTAGACCTACAGAAGGTGAACAAAAACCCTCAGTTTGTCCCACAAACCCTCAGTGCAGGATAGCCAATGAAGAATCTGAATTACCCAATAAGATGGAGATTGGTGCCTCGCCTGCAAAAAACAATCAAGTGCTTCATAAGGGTTTGAAGCAAAACTTGACTGCTTCAACAAATGACAAATGTAAGGAGGAAATCTTGAACTGTGCGACTGAAAAATCTTCAGAATTACATGACAGTGCAAGGTTGTCTTCAATGGCAGGTTTTTCAAAGGTTTGCCACTTGGGAAAATCTGCAAGCAGTGTGAATGCTGGTGACTATGAAGAAAAAACACAAAATATTGAGAATGTTTTAGATGATATTTCCATTTGCCTGGACCACCTAAGGCATGAAAGTGAGAACATTGCCTGCCTTCAAGATGTGGATACTCTCCTTGACACGATCCCTTCTGCACCCAGTTGCTTGAAGATGCATGGGGATCCTTTACCAAATCCTTTACCGCCTGTCACAGAAAAGCAAACTGAGCCTGAGATACAACCAAATAACTGGCTCACAGGTCACGGTAGAAAAATGGACACAGTGCCCATTGGACATTCATCAAAGATTCCACAGAACTCGACAGTATTCCAGGATTACCCTCCCACCACTTCCTCTTTCTCAGTCATAACTAAGGATCCAGGATCTTGTCAGAACACTCAAACATTTGTTGAAGCACACTGGCCATTTGCACATAAAGTCCCAACTGAACCTGATGTTCAGTATGTACCACAGTATGTTTCTGGAACCAACACCCCAACAGTTCCGTCTTCAAGTACAGAGCTCAAGCCAGCTGCTCCAACCATGGATTTGACTGGGGCCCAGTTCCTGCAGACCCCACCTGCTCTGCAGTGTGAAACAGATAACATAACTGTTGATTCTAGTTCTTCAGAAGATCTCAATTATTCAGACATAGACCTTTCTGAGAGTGATCCAATGGAAGAGTGCTACAGAATATTTATGGAAGCCAACAAGGATGAAGGTGCCACCTTTCAAGGTGACAAGCCAGTAAGTGGATGGGTGTATAATGGGTAGGACTGACCGTGGAAGGAGGAAGCTTATTATTCCCTTTATTTTGTAGGGAGAGGTTTCAAAGATATCGGAGGCTGAGACTGTCTCACCAGTTCTTTCTCAGAAAAAGAGAGTAGCCCATGCAGCAAAGTTTGAGGTAAGACCACTTATTCATTAACAATACTAACTTGGGTAATGAATGAGTAATTGATTGTAGAGGAAGATTACTAATATTTGAACTCAAAAGCCAAATAAGTACACCCTTTATTGCTTATTTAGCTCCACCTCCCAAATTCATGGACTTGCATTGGTAAGTGGGGTGGCTCACCATATATAATGTCCCATTCGCTCTAATGTGGCTGTACAGTATGTTTAGAACATCCATTGCTCCCCGCAGGGATCGCAAAACCCTGCCTAGACAGTCCTGAAAGCTTTCCCACTTTGATTAAAAACAAATCAAAAAACTTAAAACAGCCCAAATAACATTAGTGATCTAAGTCAGTGGTGTTTTGGGCCACATTGATTTCTCACTTACAGTGCCAGGGCTAAGTATGAACACTGGATATGACCTTCTCCGCCAACCCACACAAAATGGACAGCTAGCGAATAGTCATGAGAAAATTGGTGAATTTGTCAAAGTGTATTGGATTAGAATTTCTCTCTTCAAGGATCACTGAATCCACATCAATCAAATTAGTATCATTGCTTGGAAAACATTTTTGATACGAATTGAACAACCCAAAATGTTCAAATGTGTTGAGAATAACAAATTCTATATGTATTCAATTTGGTGATGTATATCTAGACCTTTCATCAGGTCAGTAAAAACAAAGCACAGATCATCGTGCCCCTTAGAGACAGCGGTTCTCAGCTGCCCATGCCCAGCCGGAGTCAGCAGTGCCAGAAGACTGCAATGTCTCTTACAGCAGCTGTGAAAGGATGCCAATCCTTTATTGCAGCCAATGCACCCAAGCGAGTCATCACACCTACTGTCCTTCATCCAACTGCTGTTCCAAACCGTGAGTAATCTCATTAGAGTAGAGATGACCAAAGCCAGTTTTGGAAGGCTTGAAAAATTGACTTTTTTTAATTATTATTTTTTTTTCATCACAATAGTATCTTGTTTAAACAACAGACTTGATTTTGAATTTGAAAAAAACATTTTTAAAAATAAATGTCAATTTCTAGACTGTGTGAACATCCTCCCGGTTGGAGCGACCCTGCAAATCGGACCAAACCTGCACCTGATTGTCCCTGAAGGGACCTGTGCATTACCCGTCACACTAATTCCTGCTGCTGCAGTGCCTATAGCACGTCCAGTTCATCAACCGTCCCCAATCCGACAGCCTGTACAACGAGCTAACTACACCCCTGCTAAGGTACAGTAGGTAAACCTTGCTAAACAAGGCTGTTTTTGTTAGTGTAGATTTTTGTTAATATTAATTTACCTAACTGTAGAGCCAAGCAATTGAAGAAACCTTTTAAAACTGTACTACAATGTTCAATCATGCAAACAGTCAATTCCTATCAAACGCAAAGCAAAAGGACGTGCAGAGGTTGGCGTCAAAGTTCCTCATGATGTACGGCAGCGGTACGTCAATCTGTTTGTGGAGGAGTTCCTGAAAACCTCCGCCACGGTGCAAGACGCCTTCGAAAAGGTTCGGAACACAAAGGGAAATGGATATGCATCATCTTTTGTAGTGCGTTATGGGTTATAAATGTTGCTTTTGCAATCTGCTTTTATTACAGGCACTAGCAGAAGAGAAGACTGTGTTTGATCGCAGCATCAATAAACTGAAGTATCTAAGCATAGCAGTGAACGCACTCAAGAGGCTGAAAAATCAAAATGCAGCTCCTGCCAAATGTATGCAAATGTGATGAACGGTTCTTAACAGCAATTTGCCAGTAATGTTTTAGATAACCTTTTCATGAAATATGCTAATCTCATACAGTGTTACTGTCTCTGTTTTTACTGTACAGTTTCCAGCGAAAGAGATGCACAGGCTTCTAGAGGAAATGTGCCACTCAATACTCAAGCACTCCTGCAAAATGGTAAGAGTGCCATTAGCTTTTATTTCAGGGTCACATTAAAGTGTCCATCCTTCTGGTATTAATATCAATTTTATCCGATTCATTATGTATAAATGCTTAGTGGACCGTCCTTTAGGGAATACACTTAGTGCTCAGTATGTACAGTAGGGAGTGATGGAGTACTAGATTAGTTTGCTTTCGGACGACTCGGTAGACAAACTGACAAAAGTATGATAAGGCTGATCGATCATACGTCACCATATTCAATTCACGTGCCAATTATGTTGATGCTAAGCGATTCACCTACAGTAGTCTTGTGGAGTAATTCTCTTGGTGAGCGTGCTGATCTTTATATTCGCTTTAGTTTTCTGACGGAATGGAAATCGCAATCCTGAACAGAGACAGCAGTAGAATTTCATGGTGCTTGCTTTATTTTGAAAGATTTGATTTGGGTCTTAAAGCTTAACAAATCAATAAAGAGAAATTAATGGTATAATAAATAAAGTAAGTTTTCTGTGTAGGGATGAAACTGTGGTTCCCATCATCTGAGACTAGAAGTCATTTTTGTATCTATATTAATTTCGTTCTCTAAATGAGTTAATCTGTATTGGGGGGGCAATAAAAAAATTTTTTTTTTTTAAAAAGGTTAAATAATACTTGATAGTGTTATGTTATTTAAATTACTATTAATAGTAGTAATAATAATAATAAATTGATACGTTTAATAAAAAAATATAAGGGAAATCTCTTAAAACTGACACATTTTGCAATTTAACTGCTTTGAAACTGGTGACGGGATCATGGACACCCAAGGCTCATCTATATCTGTGTGGAGGAAACGCTACCCTGTCTGGTACCCCGTCTGGTCTGATCGCACAGAAAAGCCAATGAAGCACAAATTTCTGAAAAATATCAATACTTGTTGTGATGGAAAGGTATCAGAACACTCAGTGGATCACAGCCTGCTGCATATGAGGCTTAGCAAGCAAAGACTTGACCCAGCCTCCAAATTCTCCAGATCTCCATTCAATCTAGACAAACAAGTCCAATCCACAGAGGCCCCACCCCACTACCTACAGCACTCAAACCATCCAGAGGTCTTGTGGAGTCGTGTCTCGAGGGGACAGAACCGCCCCAGTAGCACAAGGGGAACTTGTATAATATTGGGCTTAAAGTTTTAAGGTTTACGGTTATGCCATTTTGGTGTATAACTGGTTAGTGATAAATATTGATTGTCTGTGTTATCCATGCTTCCTTTCAACAATAGGTGACTCCACATTCTATGATCAGCTGAATGAGCATATTCTAACCAAGGACCTGTTGAAGGAGAATAACTATCCTCACAAACACCCTTGTAAAACTGGCTTTGCCATTCAGTATGGTGACGCCAAAAAGGGTAACACTGATGGTAAGCCTACTAACATTCTAATAATTCTCAATGACCTGAGCCAACCAAGGTGTTCCGCAAGTGAAAAAACTGAAGAATGTATTACGCTGTGAGATTTAAAGTGTTTTAAGAAACCACTTCTGATCACATCTGGATTTAATATTTACATGCTGCTGAAGATTTGGATCAGGGCTATTAGATTAGCATAAACTATACGCTGTTGTATCTCTCTAGGGGCTGAAATCTGTCTCGTTGTTCTAAATGTAGAACGCTGTTGGAAAACATTTGGAGTAAATGCATCATGAACAGATTTAGTGTGAATGTTGGATAACCAGTGTGGTCAATTGGCACAGTTTCCAGGAGAATCTGCTGTCGCTGTGGAACTTCTTTCTCCGTTGGCCAGACAGGAAAGCACACTCGCAAAGAAGAGTGCAACTATCATTACGGAAAAGTCATGGAAAACAGAGGTGAGAAGCGAATTAAGTGAGTAACTGCCTTTACCAGACGTATTTTATATATCGGCGCAGCCAGACAAACGTCTGGGGACGCATTGCCTTTTTTTCTTTTTTCTTTTCTTTTTTTCTTCTCCTTCCCCAACAAACCCAAACACACCTCGTTGTCTGCTCCAGTACTGACTACACGATCATCTGACCTTTAATCCGTCATATTACTCTGGAACAAACTGAATAAAACATGAGAGATTTTCCCAAACAGCTGGCCAAACTTTGTGAGAGATTGTGAAACATTTAGAAAACTGAGGAGTCCAGAACCTTTTGAGTTGTACATAAGTTTTTCCATTTGTTGATTCTCTCAGTACCAGGAGGAGTGGAGACGCGCTATAGCTGCTGTGAGAGTGCAGTCGGGTCTCCTGGCTGCCAAGTGTTCAAGGTACGATTCTCTCTCTCTCTCTCTCTCTCTCTACGGTACTCTCAACCATTCCATTTATGTTGCATTGTCCAGTTGGGAGGGAAAAAAGACCTTCAGAATCAGATTGTGACCTCGCTGACCATGTGCACCAGTTGTTAGCAGGAAAATGACCTTTTTACACAGGATTTTCAGAGCAGTAGTTAAAGTTTAGTTTGAATGATTTTTTTATTTTTTATTTAATAATAACTAGATCCCCTCATCCTGGAAGTTAAGTGGTCTTTACAAGTAGTGAGTTTATGGTTACAGAGCTTCTAAAGGGACATGGAAAAAAACCTTAATTCTCATTAAAAATGTGTTGATGTATAGCGGGGTAGAGAAGCCTTTAATTGTGAGATCTCCCCCTTAAAATAAAAAAATTAAAAAATAAATTAAAAAAATAAAGTCTAGGGTTTACCTAACCCCTAACCCTCAGAAACCGCCTACAGGTTTCTAACCAATAATAAGTGGGACAGAATTCTTGTAACCAATTTTAATGCAGAAGGTGGGATTTTATTTTGTGTTTTTGTTTTAATCTAAACATATAGTAAAAGAAGAAGAGATAAGAAGATATTTATGAAAAAATAATTGGAAGGAGACACACACAAGATGTGTGTGGGTTTTTTTTTTTTTTTTTGTGCACGCATCAGGTAGAAATCACTGAACGAGTTTTCACAGCTGTATTTAGCCGAGCTTGAGGTAACGTAAAGACTTTGTTTCCTCACAATCGGGCCCACAGAAAGAGAGGATATAAGAGAATTTTTGGTTTAAATTTCTAATTAGCATATTGAAAAAAACAATTGTACAATTTTTAATATGCACTTGTGAGTTAGCAATTGAAATCTACTTTAATAAACGCTATCTTGCATCTTCATTCTGCGCACTTTAAAGTAACACGTAAAAATTTTTGTTAGTTCCAAAATTCTACAGTAGCGCTGTGTGTATGTATGTGTGTATATATATATATATTTATATATATATATATTTATATATATATATATTTTTTTTTTTAAAACACACTTATGAGTGTGCAATTAAAATTCCACATTTTATAATTTACTTTACAAAGAAATAAATACTGTTAATATAAATACAAAGAAATAAATAAAAACTGTTGTCTACCAATGACTCTGGTATACTCTTGCACAGGTTTTTTTCCTTCTGTTCCTTCTGTTATGGCTCTTTTTATATTTCAGACAGATTGGGTGGGTCATGAATGAATGCATTAATGTATCGTGTATCTGCTCCCATGTTAATCAAATGTGACTTTTATTTGTTCTATGAGCTTCATATCTGACTGCCCTCATGAACGTAATCTGATCACCCACTCCTGTCACTTATTCTTTCGTTCCGTGGAATCCCAGTCCCAATGCACCTACTGTACATTATATCCCCAAGATATTATTTTTCTTATTAGTACCCTTTCTTGACCAAGACTTTGGTTTAAAATGACCATGAACACATTCAGCATGTAAAGAAGAAAGTATAGTACAAGCTAAACCTTACTATATCCTCTGTAGCTCCATGTCCATGATGCACTGAGTCTCCAAGGCTTTGTCATTAGCCTCCCTCAGACTCATATGGACTGCCCAGGGATTTACGCTATTGGCACGGAAATGGTAAAAACATGAATATAACCACGTCAGCATGTTATATATTTACCATAAATCCCAACTGAGCTCTCCTAAACATGGCTCCTTGTTCCCTTTTCAGTGCTACACCACTCAGGGTCTGGAACTGGTGAGAGTCACGGTGGTGAACAGCAATCTGCAGGTCGTCTATGACACGTTTGTTAAACCTAACGATGAGGTCATTGACTACAACACCAGGTATATTTTAGATGGTCAGTAAAGTGACTGCAAGTACCCTAATGAGCAAATGGGATGAAGTGGTCTCCGTGTTCTTGCCCAGGTTCTCAGGGGTCAGTGAGGAGGATGTGAAGAACAGCAGTTCATCTTTGCAAGATGTGCAAGCTGTGCTTTCAAGCTTTATTAATGAGAGAACCATCCTTGTTGGGCATAGTTTGGAAAATGATCTCTGTGCTCTGAAAGTGAGTTTTATTTATTTGTATTTTTTTTTTAAGTATGCTTCTGTGGTTTCTTACGTTTTAGTTTGAGCAGACCACAAAAGAACTGACTTCGGAAACACTTCTTTATAAACATCAATACATAAGTAACTTGGATCATGGGCTAAATTTCTGCACTTCAAATCTGGAAATCCAATCCATTATTATGTATACACTACAATTCATAAGTATGTGCACCCCCAAACTTGACTTTTTGATGGATTTCAAGATATTTCAGTTGTCCTGGGCTTATTTTGATGGCTCCCTGGCTGTCTTTACACTGTTTTAGTCATGATGTCTAGAAATTCAAAGACTTTCAGTTTCAGGATGTAACGCAATAACATGCACTTATTCAAGCAACTGCCCTCTAGTCTCCAAAAGTGAGAAGAGAGAGAGAAAACGCCAAGACAAGAACTCTTTTACAGTGAAACCTCGGATTGAAAGTAACGCGGTTTGCGAGTGTTCTGCAAGACAAGCAAAGATTTTTTAAATAAATTTTGACTTGGAAACGAACAAGTCTTGGTTTACGAGTCCTGAGTATCATGCATGTGCTTCTTGTTTTGACGCCGAGCGTCACGTGATCACAACTGAGCCAATGGTCTTTCTCTCTCTCTTGCGCTGCGGAATTGTGGGTAATCGTCTCCCCTGCTGGGTCTTGGCGCGCATCTCTTACTGGTATAATCAACATCCGTGCACGCGTGTAGAGTCTTTCCGTTAATGTGTGTGTGCACGCACATCACACACACATGCACAGCGCCTACGTGCATAAACGGAAACACTTATCTGTCGGGATTTATTTTTACTTTTTTTTTTTTTTTTTATGTAAGTGCAGGTTAATTTGTTTTATTTTTACTTTATATATTGTATTAATTTTTTATGTATTTTTTTTTTTTTTTTGGGCTGTGGAACGAATAATTTGAGTTTCTATTATTTCTTATGGGAAAATCCAAGGTTCCACTGTATTTCTTTTGCTGCCTTATTTTTATTTGTATTTTTTTTCAAAGCTTATTCACAGCACGGTGGTCGACACGTCCGTGGTGTTCCCCCATCGCCTGGGTCCGCCGCACAAGAGAGAACTCCAAAGCTTGACAGCCGAGTATTTGAGGAAGATAATCCAAGAAAGCGGTAGGTTTAGCTGATTGAATCATTTGCCCTGTTAAACCCATCTTTAATCAAGCGTGTGACTGAGGCTGGCTCGAACTGGGAGCTGCTGAGGGATCTTCTCATTACTGTACATTATCTTCACTCTCATCCTTTTCTTTTCAATAATTTTAAGTCAAAATGGGGAGGGGGGGGGGGTTGTGTAATCACTTACTTAATTGCTGAGCTAATTATACACGGGCAAATTTTTTTTTAAATCAATTTCAGAATGATTAATTAATCATAAGATAAAATAATACAATTATAAAACAATAAAAAATAAAATAATCAGTCTGCATCATGCAAAGAAAACAACTAAGGAGATTTAAAATTGCTGGAACTGGGTTAAGAACCCTTCAACACTTTGTTCAGTACGATCCTTCCAGGTTTTAATAGTCAACTTTGTGGATGAATGGAGATCACTTGTAGCTATGTTTGTTTAATAATGAAAGCAAGAGCATTTCCATCCACACACTATGATGAAAACTCACAGGATTGGGACCATAAGAAAACCATTTGTTGTTGAGAATCATCAGGGGAAAAAAGATACTGGAGTAATATAAAAAAAAAAAAGGTCATGTGGTCTGAAGTCCCGATTGAGCCCATTCCAGAGCAACAGGCGCATCAGGGTAAGAAGGGAAGAGCATGAATCGATGCACCCATCATGCATAGTGGCCACTGTACAAGCCTCTGGAGTTTTTTTTTTTTTTCCCCTGATGGAAAAGGCATATTCCAGGACTCGAATTGTGATTGATATGATGATATCAGTTTATGGGATTTACACAATTTGTCATGCTATTGAAACAGTGTCCCAGTGGTTATTCACAACCAGCAACTCAAAAATATGACTAGCACCTCAACTTCAGGCTCTGGTGGCTCAAACGGTTAAGGCTCTGTGATACTGATCGAAAGGGCGCGGGTTCAAACCCCAGCACTTCCGAACTGCTGTTGAGCCCTTGAGAAATGCCCTTAACCCTGAGCTCTGACCCCAGCTTCTTAAATGGGACATGTAGAGAAAAAAATATATATATTTTTACTGTGCTGTAAGGTACATGAGACAAACAATTTTTAACTTCTACGGTAATGTGTAAACACAAGCATATATTAGACAAACTTTTTTTATTTTTTTTTCTGAATACTTTTGACCAAGGTGAAAAAATGGGCTTGTCTATTTTATTATATTACCATAAAGATTAAATAAGAGTGTGTACCTTCAGTTACATGTAACATAATTCGAACACATTAGGTCATATAATGTACTTAGTTATACAGTATCAAAACAAATCTCAATTCATGATAAAGGAAGGTGTTGAAACATTATCAGTATTGCAAGCTGTAAACACTCCAAGTTCCAATATCCTTTATTATGAATAGTAGTAACTAATTAACATCACTGATTTAAAAAAAATTGTGTAATTATTGATGAGATTTATTGGTTAATTCAATTCAATTCAATTTTATTTATACAGCGCTTTTAACAATGGTCATTGTCTCAAAGCAGCTTCACAAAAATGAAA
>JAQMYL010000038.1:2255582-2297382 GCA_030014365.1 Clarias pachynema
CCAATCAGGGGCGTCTGTGAGCTCACGCAAACGGAAGGAGCGGATAGCGCTGTCCTCCGAGTGTGTTACGCCGCCCCTAACTGTGCGTGAGCGAGCAGTTCGAAAATATGCGGTCGGCTGGCGTTACATGGTTCAGAGGAAACACGTGATAGTCTTCGGCCCTCCCGACTGAGTGGTAGTAGTAGTAGCCTTAATGTGGGAAAACCCTAGTGACGGGGAGGAATTGGACACGACTAAATTAGGGGAAAAAATCCCCCCTCCCAAAAAAAGAGACGATGAGTGAGCAATTGAGTTTCTTCATGTTTGTTACTTCAGTTTTTCTTAATGTGCCGGACAGATTTTCCAGAGTGACTCCGAGACCGAATTCGATTTGGTAAGATGGTTAAGAACTTCATCAAAGAGGACTTTGACATGAAATGACTAATGCAAAAGTTATGTATCCAATTTATCAAGCGTATCAGTCTACGCTGTTAGCCATGTAGTTTGAACCTTGTCTCTATCCTTTTCACTGGGTTTAAAACTTCCAGTTATCCATACCAGTCTCTTTATTTTCCTATTTTAAATGTTTATCTGAACACTACTTTTATTTTGTTTGATCGGTGAAGTGCCACTGCGAGATAACATTACCTCTAGTTGAACCCTGCTGGTGATTCACTCAGCCCATTTCCACATCAGTACATAACCCTGGAACGGTTTGGAAAGTTCTGGTGCTTTGGTTTTGCTTTTGATCTACAAGGCCCCTGCTACTTTGTGAGCACATTCATGCGCTGGTGAATGTTGGAATGCAGCCACCACTAAAAGTTCAGCGTAGAGCCGTTCGGTTAAGACATGACCCCAGGATGGGTGACGTGTGCATAGGTGGTTTTTATCCTGGATATAGAACAGTACACAGATTTGTTCAATTTAGAAAACTGTCTCTTCAGAACCAGAAACCTTAATAGCTTTATGTTCTATCCCAGAACAGAGTGTTTCTCTATTAGAAAAGGGTTTCCAAGCTCTTTGAGTAGTCAAAGGTTTTAATTCCAAATGAAAGAACTCTTTTATGAGACTGAAATGTCAGTGGAGTTATCTTAAAACAATTGTTACACAGCTCACCCAGCTAAGATTTAAAACTTGCATAACAGGTCTGACATGAGAGATAAATTAATCTGTTTTGAAATGTCTTTTTAAATATGGCAAACAATCATAGCCTACACCGACCAGCCATAACAGTATAACCAAGAACCTAATAATGAAAAATTGGCAGTAAAACTGTGATGCCGTAATCTAAATGTCTTTGGACTGCAGGACACCGACTTGAGCTATCGGATCAGACTACTCAGGCCAGCCTTCACTCCCCATGTGCATAATTGAGCATTCGCTACCCATGATCCTATTGCCGGTTCACCGGTTTTCCTTTCTTGGATCACTTTTGGTATGTCGTGACCACTGCAGACCAGGAACTTAACAGATCCATAAGAGATGCAGTTTTGGACTTGTCCTGACCCAATCCTCTAACCATCATATTTTGGCCCTCGTCACAGTAGATACAGTTACAGTATATCGTTATAATGCCACCTGAAAGAGGGTGGGTTATATTAGATTTTTTTTAAAAAGGGGGAAGTGTAAAGATTTGAATGACAAGAGGCAAATTATGATAGCTAGACAACTGGGTCACTTTTACCACAGCAAATGTCAGGATTGCATACAATCACGTTAACAGGAAAGCAGACACAAGATCACGATGTCCTGACATAGGACCGACAATTATAATTAATATAAAACAGCTTTATTTGGGATGTAGAAGTCTGTAAGACACAAACTCATGATAAGATGTAATAACGAGTAAACGTTCATATTACAATTCCAGCTGAACTGCGCTAAAGTTACACTACAGTTTAAGCCCTACACTTTGTGCTCTAGGGTGGGTTCACACTTCACATTCAATGAGGATCTAACCAATCATCATTGAGACCTGATCATAATGCAGAAGGTAGGATTTGTTGCACTCGTACCCTGGTTGTGTGGTATGCCTGAACAAAGTCTCGAGGAACGCTAAGGTAAAAATAATCTTAGTCTGAATCACAGAAAACCGTTGCTTTAACGGATTGAGAAAGCCAGTAATGTTAAGTATCCTATGTCTTAAAAAAGATATATAATCTCAAATGCAGGCGTTATGAACAGCTTGGCAGCTTGGCAGCAAGTTGAACGTTATCTTAAAGAACAGAGGTGTATTTTATAGTAGTATCCCAGTTTGCTGAAGGTTGGCTTTACAGATGTAAGGGCGGAGCCTTTGGGCTGATATAACCACCCACCTGTCTTCTTATAAACGAGTACATAAAAGGGTGCTACGGAGAACTCTCTGTCTAGACTGCAGACTTCGGGACGCCGAAGTAGACCTTGGGATGCAGCTGATACTTTTAAAAGTCTCGCCTAATTCAAAGTGCAGAGCAGCAAGTAATACGACACTGAATTGCTTCCATTCATGAGGGATAATTGTGTGGCACTGAGTGGACAAAGAACCCTCCTTGTGTGCCACCCTTGTCTGGACAGGCCAGCCCCCAGGGACTGATGGGTAATCCCTCTTCCTCGTTGAAACCCCCCGTCGCGCCTCCAGATTGTCAAGCCCCCTACTGAGCGTCCGTGTGGTACAGTCTGGGTCTTATTTGCTGAGAGAGATCGCGCCATTGGGGGCAGGCCAGGGGGGGGTCCTGTCAGGTCAGCTAGGGGAAGAAATGCGTGTCGTCACACGTCTTTTCGGAAAAACCAATTTGCAAGTCACACTGTTGAATTGTGGATTAGTAATCTTACTCCAGTGCCTCTTTGGTGCCAATTACCGAAGAAGCAGCAGTAGCATCACCACACGTCACTGCCATGTTTCTGATCCCTTCTCGTTTCTGATGAAGCTTCAGCCACATCTGTCTTCACGTATACGTACTGTGAAGTCTCTATCAAAGGCAAAGACCATGTGGCGTTTTCTCCAGCCGTAATCAGTTCCAGAGAATTCTTTCTCTTCCTCCGAGCAGTCCACTTGGAGACTGGTCTGAAGGCGTTTGTGTGTGTGTTTCTGTGAGCTGAACACCGATCTGTCTTTACTTAGTGCAGCTCTTTTCGTCCAATGCAGTAGAGAAAGAGAGGGAGTGTGGCAAAAGAACAATGGAGATGAGATGAAGAATAGAGAGAGAGAGAGAAAGGGAAGAAGATGGGAGGGGAGAAGGATGTGGGAGAAAGACGGAGATAAAAAGAGAGCAAGACATCTGAGTGGAGACAGGGAGGGGGCTTTTCTACAGACTCCTCTAAGCAGCTTTCCTCTCGAGGCGAGGTCATGCAAGGTCACAGTGGGATTACAGTTTTGGCAAACAGGAGGGAGCTCCACTCTCTTACGCGCACACACACACATACAACAGCAACAGCAACAGAACGAGAGACAGCAGCTCCCTGATGACTCGAACCTGGCTGTAATAAAGCCATGGCCGGCTTGAACCTACAAACAAAAAAGCCAACAGCCTATCGATCGGATTCTGCCGACTCTCTCGCGCCCGTGTCGGGAGGCTGCCTTTCTGTGCAGACACACTCCCGCCTGAGGTTGTGCAGAGAAAAACTGGCCGCCTTGCTTCCAAAACACACACACGTCTCCACTACGGCCAGTGCAATTCCTCACACATTAAACCCTGACCTGCTGGAGCAACATTTGGGCGGATAATACGATCTCATCCTCGGTTTTAAACCACAGGGGGAATTCTTCCTCTCAGCTCCCAGCAAGAAACCGTCCTAAATAAGCGATAAGAATTTTTTATAGCTGGGTGCCCGTAAGACTAAATTAGCCCAGTGTGACGCAGATACTGTGTGTGTGACCCGATCACTCTGGAGACACACTTCTTAATCAACGTTTCCACAGTGGCAGGGGGGGTCACGCGGGGCCGTGGCGGATTCTGGCCTCCAGTGCTGCTTTGAAGTTAATTAAGATGCGTCGGCGCACGGTTGGAGAGGATTCATTAAAGCTCCAGTCGGACTAACAGTGTGTCGCGTCGAAGTGGACGCGCCATCCAAGAGGACTAAAAGCCCAGAGGAGAGCTTCAGCCCCTGAGGCGACACCTCGAGTGCCAAGCAGGGAGGCTTGACAGCGAGCCCTCGTTCATCAGCTTTGTAACACACACTAGACACTTCACACAGACGGCAGGAAAGGATTTAAGTAAGGAGTAAACCCTTGGGGTCTTGCTGTTATAGGAAAATAATCAACAACGGATTGGTGTGATGAAGCCTAAAGGTTACCGTGCTCGAGTTGATTTTTCAAGTTTATTTTAACAGCACGTCATGAAGCGTTTTATTCCTTGTGCTCTGCAACAATTTGATACGTGGACGCGTTTCCACGTGGATGCGTTTTTATACGTGGAACGATGTTTCTGTGCAACAAAAGCGTTTAATCAGAATGTACGCTTTTTTACAAAGTGGCTCTGCTGTGAAGTGTTTAATCTGCTGGAAATATAACAGAAGTGTTTATCTCCAGCTACAGGTTAGGTTTTCTGATAAATCCCGCCTTCTGTGTTATGATTGGATACAAGAATTAGCTTATCTATGATTGGTTAGACTTTTTCCTACATGAGAAATGCAACCCAATCAGAGCGCCTTCCTCAGCCAGAGACCCAATGGATGAAAGTCCAAAGTAAAGACAGGTAGGAGGGAGATGGTTGTTCTCATAGAGTTTACTGATCACTCAGTGGGGCAAAAGTGCAGAAAGAATTTACTTATTCCAACAAGAAAGAAATACTCAGATCAAGTGTTTACATGGCTAATATTTACCTACTGAACAGATCATCAAAGGTTGAGAGGGGTGGGTTACACACCACCCCTCTCAATCTCATCGAAAATTTATTCCAATCTGGCCGGATCCGATCAGAATGTTCCGATTGAAGTGTTTTATGCATTTTAAAGTTGTTGAGCTTTTATTCTGGTTATTAGTGCAATTATAGGGTTTTATGTAAACGTTCCCAATGTGACCAACAAATGAGCTGCTTACATTTTGGAACTGATCCAAACTGGGCCAAGGTTACAGCAAGGTCAAATGTCAGAACTAATTTTGTATTTTGTTTGTCATACGGTGATGGCATTTACATAATTGTGTTCATCATTTATCAGGGTTAATAAGTGTTTATAAATCTAATGTCAGAATAGAATTATACTGTCTCAAAAGCCTCCAGTATAATTCCGTCTCCAAACTTGCAGACATCCAGTGAATATCATGCAACCAAAAACTGATTCTGAATTTCTGCATTTTTTTTCTTTCTTTTTTCCCCCCAAACTTTACATCATTCAAAGTTTGTGGAAGAAATATTTCTGGTTGGCAGTAAGTCCAGTGTGTATTCTCAGCTCATGTTTGGTGTTCCATGGACTGGCACTGAATCCACTATGACCCTGAACAGAATAGTTTTCAGGTGCTTGCTGAAGATCACTAAATTAAGGAGTGACGTTTCCAAGATGGCTCCCTCCATAACTTTGAAAGTTTTTCATGGTTATAGATTACAGTCAGCCACAGTGGGACTCATGCAAGAAGCAATATTTTCTCTTCTGTTTTTCTTATTTCGTTCATACCCGTTCATTTCTGGGATTCACCAATGTTTTCTTATATTTGCTCCTCTCATAGGTAAGAGAAGTCTTACCAAGATCAGGTAAAAAATAAAGTGTTTGATGCACGGAAACCTAGTTTTAAAATTGAGAAACAAAAATTGCATCATATACTAAACATATACAAATGTAGATTATGTTTATAGAGGAATGATGATGAGTGGCTCATTTAATTCATGGCTTAAGGAGATACTATTGCTCAATTGATCCCAATTAAGACTATAAAAACCTTTGGATGCTTCTGAATGGCTTACAGATGGCTGTTAGATGCTTTGGGCATCCAGGCTTGTGCAGACAGCGGTATTTATTTATTTATTTTTTTGGTGTAGAGATCACGCAGAGATGTTGCTGATTTCCATGAGCATTCTAAAATAAACCATTGGGGCGGTGGTGGCTCAGTGGGTTAAGACTCTTGAGTTACTGATCAAAAGGTTGGCGGGTCGAGCCCCAGCTCTGCCAGGTTGCCAATGATGGGCCCTTGAACAAGGGACTCCAGGGATGCTGCAAAAATAGCTGACCCTGTACTCTAAGCCTAATAACAAAGCTGGGATATACGAAAAATAAAGAATTCCACTCTGCAGTAATGTTAATATGAATAAAAGCTGAAATTATAAAAACCACTATTTAGTTCAAGTGTTGTACAAAAAAAACCCCTACAACTTTATAAAATTTTAACATAGCTGAAGGAGGTTATGCCCTCAATCCATGTGTCACCAAACCACAATTATTTTAAATTATGCATCTCTTGGCTGAAACAGCATTCAGTAACAGGTCTTTTGCCATCACCTTTTTTTTTAGTGTTTACTTTGTTTAAATTGGTTTCGGTTTTGCTACTGCTGTAGTTATTCTTCTTCTTGTGTTTTTTTTTTTTTTTGTGTGCCATCTCTCCAATTCTTGTGCCAGATTTTCACATTTACACACAACTTGCATAACCTACACCGTATATGGTGTTGGCGGGAGTTACTAATCATCCCAAATCAGACATGGTCCTCCAATTCACGGTACGATCAAGTGGGGTTCATCATTCAGTTCACCTGGCTATAAGCAGATTGGGATAGTTAAGAAAGATTGATGTATCTGGTATTGACTTCTCTTATTTTTTTCTTTTAACAGAAAATTAAAGGAGAATGTTGCTCTATGAATCCCAGTGTGTCCTAAACTACATTGTGTGTGTGTACAGTAAGTCTGAGCTACCTGATGATGTTTAATGGAAGGATGAAATATCGACGACAATGGAGAGATTCTGGAACTTTTTTGTCATTATCGTTTTCTAGCTCAGAACCCGCAATAACCAGACACATATAGCTCATATAGAGCACATCACAGCTCATTGCTTTGGAAAGCTTATATAATGGCTGGTCTGTGGCTGACCTCGCTTCGTGGCTGTGTGTCTACTGCAGCATGATGGAGGGATGTGGGGAGGGAGAAGTCCCTGTACAAGGTGCTCCGAAGCCCCCGGGCTAACCGTGATGAATGGAGCCCCTAATGGCGGCAAACACTTTATCTCTGCTTCATCTGTTTTCATTAGGCAGCTGCAACCTTTGGCTTGGTCTGAGCGCTTCGCTGCTCGCCGGACTGCTGCACACCGAGCTCAGAGAGTTCACCTTCGCCTGTAGGGGCCTGACTGGACTCCTTCCCACTGCTGTTAGGAAAATGACTTAAAAACATATTTGAAGTCTCCATTTCGGAAACAGCAGTGGCATGTTGTTGACAATATAGAATTCCCATGTTATAAAGTGATTTCTGAGAAGGTAAGTGGCCTGGAAGTTAGACTTGCAACACGATCTTAATTAACGTGAGCAAGCCAATGTTTTTAAACGCGTCCTTGACTAGACGTAAACGTTAAACTTTGCAGTTTCAGGAAGTGGGCGGGTCTCATGGCAGCGAAATCACTTTGAAATTTTAACTGTTCCCTTTGACACTGGCTGCCATGAACCAAATTCTGTGTTTCAAGGCTGCCGATTTTAACTTGTGACCAAAGAATTCTTTTAGGATGTGTGGTTTCTGTCTATATAAGAAAATCAGGCTGACAAGTGTAGCAGGTTCAGTATTCTAACTTGCAATGCAGATTTATTCTTAAATGTAATAAACATTATAAATAAAGCTATGAATGTTCGTAAATGGTATGCGAGTGGAATGTCACATCGGGTACCAGTGAATGTCCCAAAAACAGACTTTTTTTCAGTTTCATGTGTAATTAGCGCCAATTTAAGTACTTTAAATTCAACAAGTTATAATTAATCAATATCACACAAGAGCGAGTACTGTTGTGCTGGATATCAGCACGGCCGTGATGCGGTTGTTGGCACGAGGGTGCAGCTTTTATACAACAGTTCCACAAACACCATTTATTATTGACAGATTAAGATTTGTCTCTTTATCAAGCCAGTTCTTTTGCTCCTCTTTTGCTTCCCCCAACAATATTCTTCTGCACCTGCCGAAGCTGGCAACCAACACTTAGTGTAATTAACAGGGGTGAACAGGGTTTTTTTTTCAATTCTTACCGGTACTATGTAGCCGAAAGGTGAGGAGAATAAACCATGCAGGTGGTGGACAGTCCTGTAAATCATGTAAGTTACTCTTTAGATTTCCACTTATTCCACTTTAGAATATCAGTTATATAGTTAACTTTCGGGGTTCTGGGGTTGAACTCCACATAGCGTTAAATGGGAAGCTAGTGCACTATGTAGGGTGTACAATCCCTTGTTCCACACACCAAGTAGTGCCATTAGAGAGAGATTTGGAATTCAACCTTGTGTCAGAAGCTAGTTAGCTTTGTACAGTACCTTGCCATAGAAGTAAATAATACAACATGAAGGCACTTTGTGCCTTAGGAGGTTGTTGTTTAAGGTGACGTTATCAGATGTGTTTTCTTGCTGAAAGTTCTTCTGTGACTAATTGTAAATGTGGGTTTTGTCTCTCCTCCGTACTGCGGACCATACAGACCTACTGTACTTTCATCTATGCTGCGACCTAAAGTTAATGTAATTAACGGTTATTAGAACACCCGCGATATGGAGTGATATGTGAAGTTGAATGGTCCAGTGCCGTTACTGTCTATTATCATCACTCGTGGAACGCCTCTCTCCCAATAAGATTACTCCGTGTTGTGAAACTTTCTGTATATTCACTCCCTATACATATTTTGTCCCCCATGTTTGTATCTGAACTTTTTTTAACAAGCAGCTTAAATATTGTACATGCAATACAAGAAGACACATTCAATATCTGATGTACGCTTTACTTTCAAATCTTGTTACATTTAGAACTGGCAATCTGAACATAAGAAATGCCAAACTGAGGAGAAAAAAATATATACAAAACAAAAATGAAGGTACAAATGGTCTAATTACCAGTTATTGTCACAAACAACCCTGTACAGCCTTAGGAATGAAGTAATAAAAAAGCTTTATTTTACAGCATATCATTTTACTGAGTGCCAAAAATAAACAAACAAAAAAAATGGTCATTGAGCCTTATTGAGTCATAAAATACAACAACAAATGCAAAGCAAAAAAAAAAAAAAAAAGTGCTGGAAAAGAAAATATCAAGGTAAATGCAAACATAGTATTTTTATTTATTCTTTTTTTTTAACGAAGAAAGAACATAAGTGCTACAAGTTAGAAAAGAGCGATCGATTTCATGCATCTTTTGTAGGGCTATAAAGGTAGTCTCGTGTAATGCACAATGATGTCGAAGAAACAAAACAAAAACGTACTGACACAGAAAAAGCACTGCCCCTTTGCATTTAGGCAAAAGAAAGGCAAGAATAAGTGCTTGAGAACTGGCGTCAGCAAAGGGAGGAATTTTTATCCTCCGTTTCCTGCCCGCATAATCAGACAGGACCGAGCTGCAGCCGTTATCATCTTTTACAAAATTATTACGTGGTATATCGAAACCAATAGGATCTCATCCAACTGATTTTTGATCTGAATGCGTCAAGAGAATCAGTCTGACTCATTCTTGGGCCTTCCAGGCCATGTCTTTTCCACCAAGTGGCACTAGAGCATAAAAGAACGCATCGAGCTGGAGCCTCGGTAACGATCAGGAGCTCGGCTTGATGCGTGGCATCGCACTTTGTCTGCATGCTGGGCATGTGTGCAGAGAAAAGTTAATAGCATGGGATGAAAATGAGCAAAGTGAAAGAAAAGTAAGTGTGTGTGTGTGTGTGTGTGTGTGTATGTGGGGGTGTAGCTTTGTTGGTTAAACCAACCCAAGAGCTATACGCAAGACTGCATTTAAAAATTTACAACTTGGTCATAAAAATTCACATCTTCATTCTGATTCATCTTCTCCAAAAGACAAAGAAGACTGAGCTTAATTAGGGAGCCAGTGATGGAGAGATGAGGCGAGGGTCAGCTCTACGAGTAATGCTCCAGGGTTTAAGAGTCCCTTCATGCGTTTGTGAACTTGAGGTTCACAAAGGTGTTCACGAAAAAGCTAACAATTACATCTGACATTATGGTGAATACTAATTATTCATTTAGCTCTAAGCAGGTTGAAAATATACAGACTTTCAACACATGTTGACTAGGGATTGGATGCACCAGAGACCAGCCGATACGATATTATCATGATACCTGGGTGCCATGTTTTTATAAATTCCTGATTCAGCATTAATTATTTTCAGTATTAAATTAAATTCTAACCAAACAGTCTGCTATGCTGGGTGAATACATCATTTAAACCCCCAAAACAACTATACGTCTTAATGTGTTTGCTTTTGATTTACAAATTATATTGTTAGTATTTTTATGAGTTTTGCAGTAAATCTTCACCAGCAGCAACAAAGGTCCCTGATACTTCCTTCCAAGCTTTAGTTTTCTTTGCAACGTCCCTGAACGTGTTTCATGCATATACAGAATATACAGTATATAACAAGATAAGATGGGCCATAGACTTGGTTCGACTATCATTTAAAGTCAACCGGATCTGACGCTTTACTGCATTGAGAAAACCTCAGCTGAAATGGTGTTCTCCATTGGAAATTATGGCTATTGTGGTTAATGTAGGGTTACTGGTATAGTTGGGGAATTCCATCCATCCATCCATCCATCCATTGGCTATACCACTGATCTCATGTAGGGACAGAGGGGGCTTGAAACCTATCCCAGGAAACTTGGGGCACAAGGTAGGGTACACCCTGTATGGAAACGCCAATCTGCCTACACTTGATGTTTTTGCACTGTCGGAGGAAACCCGAAGTACCTGAAGAAAACCAACCAAGCACGGGGAGAAGTTGTATGGACGTGGATGGAGGAAAGATTTGAACACCCAACCCTGGATGGTCGTGGGGACAGCGCTAACCACTAAGTCACCGTGTCACCAGCAGTATAAATAAATAAATCAGATTGTTGCCACTGTTTTTGTTTTTGTTAATATAATATAATCTTCTATTTAAATATAATAAAATAAATTCAGTCAGCTAATTAAGAGATTCATAGATTATATTTATATTGCTCTGGATAGGCATAAGAAGTACGGACATACTATAATAATAATCGATCTGAGCTCTAAACACAGTGGAGCCTTACTATAGAGCATTTCCTTACACACGTTCCCCAAATTCACTTAAGAGCTTATCAAGACTGAGCTATTTCTTACTAATTTCTGACTCTAATTCAGATTATATATTTTTCCCCTCTAATCCACTGATTTGTTTGGAAAAGTGCAATTTTACAGCACAGTGCAAAACTGGCTTTAACAAATTTAGCCTGGTCCTTCTGCGGCCAGGTGAAAATCTACAGTATTCCTAGTGTACGATTCACTTTAATGAAAATGTCCAACATGGGCAATATCTGTAAATAAGAGCTTTATATATATATATATAGATAGATATATATAGATTTTTCCCCCCAACCTGTATGGCAGAGACACCAAGTGAGGCATTATATAAATACCAATGCTGTGGTCTGTCAAGGTTGGTGGAAGTGGCATCAAATGAAATTTGTTCTTGGGCTTAAGTGCTTTTGCTTGAAATGTGTTAACATGGTAAGTGCAATTAAAATGGAAATAAAGAAATGGAGAGGGGAACACAGGATACTAGTACCATGTTTGCCCGCTTTAGAGAAAGCCGTGCTTTTGCAAATCCTCCTTAAAAGTTGACGGCTGCCTCCACATTGCACTTAAGAGCCATTATCCAATGAGATTTTCATAACGGTTTGTTATGTATATAACAGGATATATAGTTAAATATCTTACATTTTAAAGGCTCATAAAAATGGTAGGAAATAAAACCAAAACAAAAAGAAAAGAAAATGTTAAGACACAGAAGGCCACCAAAACCAATATACCACTATTTTTCATGTCTTGACTCTTTCTACCTCTGTATCACTTTAACATGAACCAACGAAAAGTACATTCATTCAAGTCATTTTGGAACAGTTTCTCCTTTTTTTTTTCACCAAAAAAAAAAAAAAAAAAAAAAGCAACAACAAAAAAAGAAACAATAAAAAAAGGTCCAAAAAGCACCATAGAATCGGCCTTGTGTGACGGGGACTTGGAATCCCCCCCCCCCAACAACCTGTCACCTTGTATATCTTCGTAAATATATATGTGCATGTTACAATGTGATAACCATGCACAAGGCTCGACTGGTCACTCAGCATCTTTCGAGCTTGGGTAGCTTTTGGCACAGTCTGTGGCAATGTGGTGTGTTAATGGCAAGAGCTGTGGTTTTCAGGGCCGTATGGTGGGCGAACTCTTCCTACAGAGGAAGCTGTGATAGCTTGGACCACTGGCGCACCCTGAATGGCTTGTCTTTTACAAAAACAAAAAAAAAAGGCTTAAAATGTTTTGCCATCAGCTGTGCATGACTGGTAAATAGCCTTCAGCTTACGAGCCAAGATCAGTGTTTCAGGGCTGGTGTCACCAATCCTGAAACCCATTTGACGCCAATACGCATTGTGGGGCAGTGGGACGTCAGGGGGGTGGGGAGAAATGGCTACAAAACTATATACAGTTCGATAAATAATCAAGTGCATGGTTTGAGGCGTCGCTTTGAAAACGAGACTTGAAAGAAAGCAATTTGTATCTTTTTTTTCTTTTCCTCTTTTCTTTTTGTCGTGCTGCAAACGCCCTGGGATATTTTGTATTGAGTCCCTAAATGACATATAAAACAATTGTAACACATAGGTGAGCATGCTACCTGATGCTTGGCAAAGAGACATACTGATGCACAAAAAAAAAAAAAAAAAAAAAAAAGTCAAGCGCTTAAAATTTTGCATCTTCTTGTTTTCTTTTCACCTCCTTATAGAAGGGAAAACAATAATCCTATGGAAATCACTACTATTTGTTTCATGGTCATTCAAAATCTGCAGAAAAGAAAGAAAAAAAAAAGTATAATTCGATTAATAACGAAAAGCAGCTTCCATATAAATGCATTAAACACACAGCTTTTTTTCCTTTAATAAACACTGTGTTCTTTCGATTCCTTGAGAGCAGTGCTCTTCTGATGCCAACGGGCAGAACTGGTCACTCCTAACCGCTGCCCAGGTGCTGCAGGGGTGAGTGAAAGAAAGGAAAGATGAAAGAAGATTGACAAAGAAAAAAAAAATGTAGAGGTAGGTAGCTCAGATGAGATGGGTAGCTCAGACGGTTTTTGCTCTTTCCGTCAGTCCCAGATACGCCAGGAAGGAGTGTTTGGGGGATATGTGCAAGGGTGAGGTCTGTGAGGATGGGCGGGGCCAGAGTCTGGAGAAAGGTGAGGGGGCGTGGAATGTGAAGCGGCGGCGAGCGCTGAAGAGTGTGGTGAGAGGTATGAGATGAGCCGGGTCAGAGGTCCTGTACTGCTCGATATAGTGAGCCGCCAGTGTTGGCGATGACGTAGGAGAAGCTCCATTGGCACAGAGGTAGTGCGGGGAGGGCGTGGTGGCAGGCAGCATACCTGAAACTGACAAGGCAACCGACTGCAAGGCCTGTGAGGCACTCAGACTCATGAGCGGGCTGCTACTGCTACCATCAGGCAGGAAAAAGGGCTCGATAGCATCGGCACTGAGTGGCCGTGGCGTGAAAGCAGCCTGAGCCTCCTCCTGGGTACTGCCCTCCCCAGCCTGGTGCTTGCGGACGTGGCGATTGTAGACGAACGGGTGCGTGGTGGTGAAGGGACAGCGGGCGCAGCCAAGCGCGTGGCGTGGTGCATGTTTTAGCCGCTTGTGCAGGTTAAGGTTGTCCTTGCGTTTGCAGCTGTAGCTGCAGCGGTCGCAGTGGAAGGGGCGCTCGCCCGTGTGCACGCGTCCGTGCTCTATCAGCTTGTTGGCCGTCTTGGCCAGGTAGCCACACTGCTCACAGCGGTAGTGGTTGCCCAGACGGTGGGTGCGCGCGTGCCGCTCCAGCTCGGCCCGGCTCGCCCACGCCGCCTGGCAGATGCGGCAGCGGTGCTCCATCTTGTAGTGCGTCTTCAGGTGGCACTCCATGGCCGCCGCCCTGCTGGTGGAGTATATGCACAGAGGGCACCTGGGCACAGACACAGAAGGTGAGGGGTTGCAAGAAGCATGGGATGTTATTTAATACACTGGCTTCCATGTAAGCCTTTATTTCATTAGATTAAAAAAACAAAAAGAAACAAAGAAACAAAAACGGACAACGTGCACAAACACACGCAAACACACACAAAATGGACAAAGGGAAGGGATGAAGGATGCACTTATGTATGTAGCTGACCCTGAATAGTGTAGAACAGCTAAAAATCTATGTGTATGGTAGTTTATATGTGTATTGCATGTGTGTATGTGTGTGTGTGAGAGAGAGAGAGGGTGTACACACAGATATGTGTTTTAAAGTGACAGTTTGGGGGTCAGACGGAGGTTAAATGAATAAATGAGGAGCACTTACATTTAAATAGCACCTTTCATCTGCTCAGGGCCCCAAAGCGCTTCACAAACCCTGCAGAACAAAATGACCTCAGAAAGCACACCAAGAAGAGCGCTTCTCTGCCTCAGCGCTGAACCTCAACACTGAACCTCAACGCTACCTTGTTCTCTCATCAGTCTCACAGCAGCAGAGCAGGCGCGACACACCCAACTCACGCTCAGCAAACATTCTCAATTCATGGACACAGTTTGAATGAGCCTCATAATTATTACCGTTTTTTCATTCCATTCTACTGCCAAACCATCTTAGTGGTTTGGTTTAAAAATAAAAGGCACAATTTTCCTCTTACCCCAACTATATAATATTTCTCAGCCAAGACATGTTTCGTGTCTACAGTTTGCCTTATCGCTTGCACTACAACTAAGATAGTGCAGCTAGTAATATAAGGACATAAAATAATAGAAAGGAAGTAGAAAGAATATCTATAAATACGGCGTTAAATAATTTAACTTTTTTCCATTTTGCTTTCAAACTTCGAGTATCCCCAGAACTCCAGGGGTGGTTATATTACCAAACTGAACTAAGAGGAACAGGGAGGTGTCCAAGATGGCTGCAAACAAAGTTTCATGTTTATACAGTCATACTGTAAGTCAGATTTTATCATATACCATATAGACAAGCCTGACTGAAATCACCAAATATATGATGAACTGCATGAATACTGACTCTACGAAATATTCTATAGTGTTACAACTTAATAATTTCAATAAATTTCATGTACAAACATGGTGTGATGTGATCTCCAGAAGTTGGTGGAGAACTAACCTGGATCTAAACATATATCTAAAAAGTGTCTGAAAAACGTATAAATTAGGGATATCGTATATTTATACATATGTCATTGAGTCTTTGACCAGGTAAGGAGCGCAGTAGTCAGTGAAGAATTTAAAAAAAGCTCAATACGATGCTACTGCTACCTTGTTTCACTGTGATGTGTACTTGGATAAAAGTTTTTCGCCATTTATCTCTAGTTTAAACCTAAAGTAGTAAACATTGGAAGCAGGTCTTGGCTAATGGGGCAAGTGGAAAAACTGCATGGTTACTTTTAATGTGTCATTTGTACATAAACATTTTTTTTTAATATAGACAAACTTCTTAGCATTGACTTAAATCTAGATATGTATTCTCATAACCTTATCACATAGGCATAATGCCTGCATTCCTACCTCTTAGTCACATGTGTAAAACTAAAATAGAAGGTGGTGTGTTTGGGTATTTATTTATTTATTTATTTATTTTATCTTTTGGATGTGAGGGGAAAAGTCAATGCCAAAATTAAGCTACTGTTTTTGTGTATTCCTGAGCATGGCCCATAAGGCGTGACGAACAGGCCAAAATGATGAGTTGCATCTCTCTAATTCTATTATGCTTAGCCTGATAAATACAGGCTAAAGTATACAGGCTAGCATGAGAAAACACAGCTATAAAGAGTGACATGATGATTCAATGGCATCTGAAATACACACAAGACTCTGAGACATGAATTATGTATGTCACACAGCTAGACAAATACCACAAAAAAGAGAAAAGACTGGACTATGTACTGGAACACTCTGCAGGGGGGAGAAAAAGAAATGATCCACAAATGAACCACAAAGGGGTCAGTTTGTGTGTGTGTGTGTGTGTGTGTGTGTGTGTGTGTGTGTGTGTGTGTGTGTATGTGTGCGCGTGTTCACGCACTGTAGTGTGGCTAGGGAGAAGTGTGCTGCATGTGTTTAGTTTTGTGTAAGTGCTGGCGACTAGGACAGGCTGGGAAAGAACAGTGTGAACTCGAGTCTAATGCTCTTGGCAGTGGGCTCGTTTAACAGATGGAGAGGCGCTGACTAGCTTGTCGTGATTTCTTCAGATATTGCACATGCAGAACCAGACTTCTTGCTGGAATGAGCTACTGTCGCATGGCAGAGATGGGCTTGTTCCTGAAAGTGCTTTAGACAAATCACTACTTTTGTTTTGCATTTCTTAACATTAATAATGACTTAAAAATTGTATTATTTTATAGCTGTCATGGCACATTCAGGAACTTCCTATATCTGTGTATCATTTTGTGGTGGTGGGACGGGGGGGGTGGGGTGGGTGGGTGGAAAAGATGAGGGTTTGGGGAGAGTTCGCCCTCAAACACTGCTGTAGGATCAGATGTTTAGACCACAACAAGTATGGCTTATTTAACACATTTTCTAATGTTCACCTTAATTGTTTAGTTAAATTAGTACTAGCATAGTAATACTTATGTTGGTTTTTTTTTGTCTGCTCCCATGAAGGGGTTGCCAGAGTGGACCATACAAGAAATACTTGGCAGAGGTTTGCTTTTGCCGGATGCCCTTCCTGACACAACCCTCCCATTCTATCCAGGCTTGGGACCTGCCCCAAGGATCCAGTGGCTGGGTTGGAGTACCGGAAATCGAATCTGGGGCGTCTACATGGCAGGTGACAAGCCTACAACTGAGCCACCAATGCCTGTCATAATAATTCATATGAAAACGTTTAGAGCAGCCAACATCTGTTGAGCTGTATTGGGTCAGATATTTCAGAATGTTTTTAAGAATATTTAGTCTAATAGCATTTTGAGTAATAGCATTGCATTGAACCTTGACTAGTGTGAACTGAAGATCAAGGCTCAACTAACATGCACGTAATATCAGTTGATGAGAGTCCATTCCAAAACTTTTGCCACCTACAGATTGGTGTGATTAGTTAAAAAAAAATTATCCCCAAAACAGCGGATAAACAAAATACTGGCAGTCTAACATTAGGTGTGAGGCAGTAGACCAGACAAGTCCTGGCCAGTTAGGGCACTAAAGGAGAAGTTGGTTTCAGGACAGAGGGTGCAGACACAAATAGCTCTAGCAAAGGGTGGAAGCAGACAAAATGTTTGCTAAAGTTGCTAAATAAATGGATGGGATTAGTCAGAGTTCTGGACTGGGTGGAATTGGACAGTTTTTAAACGAGCTGGTGAGTTAGTCAGAGTTCCTTCTGGAGCTTGTGCGATTGGTCTGGGTTTCTAAAGAAAGGGGTAAGATTAGTCAGAAAATTCCAGTGGGATTGATCAAAGTTTCTACAGGTGTCTGTAGGACTGGTCAGAGTTTATAAAATCGTTGTATTTGGTCAGAGCGTCATGACAAGTAAGTGAGACTGGTTAGAGTTTTTTTCAGGAGGGGTGGAGATTCTTACTCGAGGAGCTGGCAGAGTTGGACAGAGTTTCTAAAAGAATGGGTAAGATTACCCTGAATGTCCAGAAAAGCAGGTGGTATTGGTGAAGGTTTCTACAGGAGCGGGAGGGATTAGTCAGAGTTTAAAAAGGAGTGGGAGGAATTGGCCGGAGTTTCTAAAGGAGCGGGAGGGATTGGTTAGGGTTTCTAAAGGACGAGGAGAGATTGGTTAGGGTTTCTAAAGGAATGAGAGGGATTAGTCAAAGTTTCAAAAGGAGTGGAAGGTATTGGTCAAAGTTTTTAAAGGAGTAGGGGTATTGGCCAGAGTTTCTAAAGGAACAGAAGGAATTGGTCAAACTTTCTACAAGAACAGAAGAGATTGGTCAAAGATTATAAAGGAACGGGTAAGGTTACCCTGAACTTCCAGAGGATCATCAGGAATTGGTCAAAGTTTACTGTATAAAGGAACGGGTAAGATTACCCTGAACTTCCAAAAAGACTGCTGGATTGGTCAAAGTTCATGAAGGAGCAAGAGGGACGGTTCAGAGTTTCTAAAAGAGCAGAATGTATTATTCAGTTTCTAAAGGAAGGATTGGACAGAGTTTCTAAAGGAGCGGGAGGGATTGGTCAGAGTTTCGTAAAGAAAAGGGAGGGATTGGTCAGACTTTATAAAGGGAAGGATAATGAACTTCCAGAGAAGCAGGAGGGATCGGTTAGGGGTTTTAAAGGATCAGGAGGGATTTGTCACTTTCTCAAAAAGAGAGAGGGACTGGTCAGCATTTCTAAAGGAGCAGAGGGATTGGTCAGTGTTTCTGAAAGAGTGGGAGGAACTATTCTGAGTTTCTAAAGGAGGGGGAAAGGACTGTTCAAGAATTTGGTTTGTAGGTCTGAGCTTCCTAGCAGTAGTCAGGATTGGTCAGTGTGTCTGCTTAAGTGAGTAAGTACAGTTGGGGTTTTTGTAGTATTGTGCACGATTGGTGAAGGTTTCTACAGGGGTTGGTGAATATGGTCAAAGTTCCTGTAGGCATACTGAGAATGTCTGGAGAAGTGGTCAGAGTTGCAACAGCAGCAGTCCAGTGGAAGCAGGGCTTCTGCAAGATTGGGTAGGCATGGTCAGAATAACTGCATGAACCTGGTCGGAGCTTCTCAGAAAATGTGTGAACAGCAGGAGTGGATTGGAAAGGTCATATTTCCTGTGGTAGTGGAAAATCAGTGTTTGACAGGAATGTGTAATCAGTTTTTGCAAAAGCATGTAGTAGTGGTAAGAGTCTCTGTGGGACCAAGGTATCATTAGTCATCACATCTCCAAAAGTGTGTGGGAATGGCTGTTTTCTGTGGGAATGGCCTGGGTTTCTGAGGGAGGGTGTGGGATAAAGTGGGAGTGGTCAAAGAAGCTTCAGGGGAGTGGGCTTAGCTGAAATAAGTGTGGTAGCCTGCTGGGAAGCAGTCAGAGTCACAGATGGGTGCTGTCTTATTGTAATAAAATATTAAAACTGACTTTAATTGGTGAACATTTGCATTTTCATGTACTCTGGGGAAATTATGGTTGTTCCCTTTAATGTGTCAGCATGATCCAAAAGCAGCACTCCAGGGGGAGCTCACTTGAGGATGAGAGGGTTGTGCTGTGGGTGAGAAGGGGGCAGATGGGCAAGGGTTATGTAGGGCGGTTGAGGGAGGGAGTGGGATTTGTGAGGCGGTAGAGGAAACTCGTGCTGTACTTGCTTTCCTTACTTGAGCCCTCCAGCGGGGACCGTATGGCACTTCTTGTGCTCGAGGAGCTGCTCGGGTGTCTTCATGAACTTGTGGCAGACATCGCACTCAAACATGCGTGCGATCAGGTGGATCTGCAGGTGCCGCTCGTACATGGCCCGCGTCTTACACACAAAGTTGCAGAACACACATTCAAAGCCTTGAGGAAGGGGGAGGAAGAGAGGACACATTTACATGTTTATGCTGATGCATTTGCCAAACACTTATGCAAAGCAACAAAACCAGAAGACTGCAGATGACATGAAGACAGAAGTACAAACGCAACATTGTAAGGAGGTTTCCCTTGGAGCGTTTCCTAATATTCCAACCTTCGTGTAGGCTTCTCGTAAGTGTGATTTACTTCACAAACAACCAGCAAGAATGCTCCTTTAATTTCTTGGTGGTATTTTTGGAATGGTGTTAGTCAAACAAAAGAGCCATTTAATGCTTTTCTTTCAAGATGCTTTTTCAAGTGTCAGACACATTTTGTCTATGGCCCTCGGTAAAGTCACACTTTTTATCCTGCAAAATGATGGTACTGATGAAGGGGCTGGTGTTGGCTCTCTTTCGTGCGTGTCTCTTCTGTTTCTAACCCTTTCCTTGCTTCAATATGACTGTCGCCATTTACCATGTCACAAATCATTGTTATAATTCATTGCAATAACGGTAAAGAATATCTCACCTTTTTCTGACTTCTCCTCCATTCCTGATGCCAAACTCGATTGACTGCTGGCGGACGAGGGTGGAGCCAAAAGACTTTTGAGTTCCTCGCTTCCCTGGGTAACGTCTCCGCTTTCAGAGCTGTTCAGAGAGTCACTGAGGGCTGAGAGAGATGAAGACGTGCTCTTGCTCTCACTCAGAGGACTCCTGGAATTCAGGCCTGTCCAGGTTAAGCACAGGAAGCAGAACGTCATCGACACACACCAAACTATCTTTTCTTTGCTCTATATTTGGCAAATGCTGTAGCAGGATGCTTCACTGCATTCCCCAGCTTGCTAACATCATATTTTGATTAGCAATGACGATCAGTGCATCTGGTTATGTAGTACAACATACCTGTTCGGGGCATGTAGAGGTCTTTAATTATCATTGTTTCTTTAATGCACTGTACCACCCTTTAAATTTATTACTGTTTCATGGGAAATATTCTTCCAGCAAATGTCAGTAGATTACCTTGTGTCTTGTCTCGGGTTTAACAAGAGAGTAACCTGTTTTGAAAATGCATGAACTGTGCTTGGAAGGGAAACCCATCTTGGCTGCAAGTGGTCAGTCCCTGGTGAGATTATAATAGATTCCAGTAGTTCGTTGTATGCTTTCTGCATTCAGTCTCAGGATATACCAGCGCAAAGGCAATACACCACAAGTTTAATCTTTTGTTCTATTTTTAAGTACTGAAGTGGTTGTCATTACATCAGAGCCAACAGATAGCTCTGTGGTAGGCTCAAACTGCACTGCAATGCTTCATAAAGGTCTGTTTTTTTTTTTTAAAGGTAAGACACTTTTCTGAGGTAAAAGCCTGTTTTCCTGTTTCATGTTGATTGTGTAGTGGTTGTTGCAGCATTATAAAGTCAACAGGGATCCTGAGCTCCTGTTGTCTGTATGCAAGCAGGCAGAACAATCAAGGCTGCAGCCTTATTGATTTCCTCAGTCTGCGAGGGCTAGAGGGAGGGGGCGGTCAGGTCACGGGCACTAGAGCTAAGATGGAGGGAGCGACGCAGGCCATGACTCTCCCTTAGGGCTCCATAGCTAACAGAATGGACATGATTCTACACAAGCTTGCATATACTGCCTGTCTGAGAAACATGGAAGTCTGGCATACCAAACTATTATCCAGACAAGTCAGGCTAAGCAGAGTAGGTGACCACGCTTAATCCTCGGTTTGTTGCAGGATGCTGAACAATGTGATTAAAAAAAAAAAAAAAACACCAATGTAAGTAAAGTCAACAGCCTCTATTAGCAAAAGTGAAGCTGACATGCTATATGACATGGAGATGGATTAACATTCGAGTGGGCTTGAAGCCCTGCTGCAGGAAGACACAGGCATGCACTGAAAATCTGTCTTTACTCCAGCAGACACACACACACACACACACACACACACACACACACATGCATCTCAGGCAGTGGAGAGACTGATTAGAGGTCAGCCATTCTGTGAAAGGCAGTGTCCCTGGCACAGGTCTAAATTACACCTGACACATCGAGCTGGCCTTTCGCTGTCACCCTGCCCGGTGGACACGGCCACTCTGGCACACTCTAAATGCCAGCAGCGGGTGTGAGAAAGTGGGAGCTCTAGCTGTGGGTGGCTGTATGGGGACCGTCCAGGCTATTGATTTCTCAACCTCCAGTGTCTGATAACGCCAGGTCTTCTAGATAAATACACACTCACTCACACACACACACACACAAGACTGGGCCACCCTCAGTCATAAACTCTCTTAACAGCAGGCCAGTGTACCTTGGCGATAAACCCACCGCCTCTTTTGTTCAAAACACTATCGACCTTCAGATTTGGACGGAAAAGTCTGTGGAAGGTTAACAAAGCGCTGTGTACTGGCTGTTCATTACACTGTGTGCTGTGTGTTTGCTAGAGGACACAAATAGCCGATGCATGTGCTTCCAGTATCCCAGAATATCTCAGTGATTCCTCAATCCCTTATTATTGAATCTATATTCTGGCCATGTCTAATGACAATTTTCAAAGCAAATGGATATACCTGTGCAGCGTATTTAATACAACCTGAAATAAAACATAAAACAAAGACTTGTTTGTTCATGTTCCTGGTTTTCTCAGTATGCAGGAGTCATGCCTGCTTCACGACTGAAACGCTGACCACAGGAACTCCTTTAATGGCCCAAAAATGTAGCGAGGTCAGGTCTTTACGGGGGTTCTGGCAATAACTTCCAGCCGAGTTCCTGTAATGTCCAAGTGGTGTTGGTGAACGATTGTGTGTACAGTTCCCACAGACATGCGTCCCTTTTGCGGGTTGGGTGAAAAGTTATCCATCGATTTTCAAGGATCAGGAGTTCCATTCGCTGAATGTTCATGGGAACGACTGCTCCGAGCCACCTCGTCATTCAAGGATGTACAGCCTTCTTTTAAATCGTCTGCACCGTTCTCATCACTGGAGTCTCATCACTGTACTGTGCTTGAAGTTTTCTGTAAATTCCAATTGCTTTTACACCTTCAGTCATGGGAAACTTCATCGCAAGTTCTGGTTTGACTTGAAAGCCCTGCAGCTTTTTTGTTGAAAGAGCAATGACTTCATAACACATCAATCACTAAGCGAAAATATTCACAAATACAGAAATTACATTTGACGAAATATTGCAATTTTTTTTAAACATCATTTCAAAATGAAATGAGCTACAATACCACAAGGTTAGAAGAAATTTCTAAAGATTTCAGAGCAGTCAGTAAATTGCATTTAAACACACAATGAGGGTCTTCAGAAGTAGGGGTATTCAACTAACATTAGTGAAGGTCAAGCAACATTAAATTTCTTGCTTATACAAGTCCAGATAAATGACTTAAATGACTGAATAGTGACCACATTTAGCGTTTTATCCTTAACCAATAACGCACAGTTTCACAATCATGAAAAGGCATTAATTTGAAGTGGCTGTTTTGTTTCGTACTCATGGTTGATGTTCTCACTTTTGGCTCCTGACACAAACGCTGAATAGATGAGACATCATCATTTTTAAGCATTCTGTCTAGATTCTTCTTAACAGTCTATGTCAAGAGAGGAAAATTGGCCATGATCTCTGGGTGGTGTTACTCTGTCCCTTGTCAATCACATTGACATCAACCAATCCTGGGCATCTATGGGTTCATATATGTGGAAGTCTGATAGCGTGCTCCTTCAAGTGAGTCATGCTGCGCCGTGATGTGTTGTCAACAACAGTTGGAAAAGATGTCGAGGTTGGCTTCATGTGGATTGATCAAAGTGATGAACAACAATCAATCTGTTTCCCCAAGACCCCAATTTTTCATCAGTTGTGTTACAATAACTTTCAGGAGCTGAGATACTCCCTGGGTATTTTGGGACTGCAGCATGCAAGTTTACGACCCCTGGTCTTAATCATTGTGTTTCCCCAAATACTGTATTATACACAGGGGTTTCCAGGAAGAAGTACAGAAGTATTAATGGTAATTATCTTGATTCTCACTCTCACTCACTCACTCACTCTTCGTCTATATCGCTTTATCCTGTATTCAGGGTTGCTGGGGGCCTGGAGCAGGAAACTTAGGGGTACACCCTGGACAGGGTGCCAATCCAATTCAGGGAACACACATGCACACACTATGGGCAATTTGGGAACACCAATTAGACCAATTAGACTATCATGTCTTTGGACTGCGGAGGAAACCGGAGTACCCGGAGGAAACTCAGCAAGCACAGGGAGAACATGCTAACTACATGTACACAGAGACGGGAATCGAACCGGGACCCTGGAGGTCTTGATTTTTATCGATTTCGATATAGATTTTTTAACAGTGCAATGAAAAACATTTGATTTTTTTCTGCTTCAACTTAGGTCCTGATTGTTTTGCACTGTTCCTGAGTATGATTGCCCCCAAACTCACCAGCTGGTCAGTGTTATGATCTGGGGTTGCTTCAGTTGCTTCAAGTCTAGACTCAGCAACGTTATGTGACAATAAAATAAAGTCAGCTGATGACCTGAATGTACTGAATGACCAGGTGTTCACATCTACTGAGTTTTTCCTCCCTGATGGCACAGGACAGGTGGTGAAACAGTGGTTCTGGGGGTGTGAGGAATAATTTTCACACATGAACTGACCACCATGTTGTGCGCCGTGATCCAAACTAAAGGTCGTCACATGATATCTTAGTGTGTGACTTTTCGGACAGGGAAGTGCGTAAACTCCGATACAGCAAGTGTTTTGTGATTTGCCAAGAAACACAAGGAGTATGAGGAAGGAGTTGACCTTCACACTGTGCCTAATATTGATATTTTGGAGAAAATGTCAAGAACAACCCTCTTGTCTGCCTTCCTACATTATCAGCTATGGCTGTGCAGTTCAGAGGATGAGATCGGCTGCACGCATACACAGATTTCGGTGTTGTTGTTGACATTGCATTCTAAATAGCGGTCCACTCCCATGTTTTGGTATGTTTGCTTTCAAGCCTGATTTGATCCACTGTTCTGTCTGAAAAAAAAACCCTTTTTTACATTGTTTGGTATGGATTGTTTGTTAGTCAAACAGATTTTGGGATCATACGACTGCCCCACTACTTCTGAGACACCTGTACTACAATTATTGTAGTATTGTTGTAAGTGACTAGTATCTAATTTTCAGCTTCATTGAAGAGGCAAGAGAAATATTTTTCTTTCTCTTTGAGTTTCCCCTCTCAACACTACACAATTTATTATATACTTCCTCATGCTCGCTCCTAAGTCATTACCATGGAGAGCTCACGTTCCCTCTTTCAGTAACCACACAGATGTGGTGCTGTTCATGCTGATCTCACACTTCACATCCCTTCAAACCAACCACGATGACTATTTTATTGTTCCTAAACAGACTCTTGGTTTGTCTAGCTATTTCTTGAGACTGACTCTGTAGTGAGTTTCTTTCCGTCAATGTGAGTGTGCGTAGTCTAGTGTCCTCACGTGTAGTGCTGAGGGTGCTGACCTGTGTGTTCAGCGTTGATATGAGCCTTCATCTCGGCCTCGTCCACTCCCACGTACTCACAGGAGTTGCAGCACAGCGAGAACATCCACTGCTCCTTATCCACGTGCAGCGACATGTGGCTCACAAACTGTGCGTTCAGCTCCGTCTGGAAACCACACACTCGACAGCTAGAGAGAGAGACAGAGAGAGAGAGAGAGAGAGAGTACGCTACCTGTTGGATGCAACACCATGTTACAGACGGACACGTACATTCAACCACTCTTTCTCACACACACACACCCGGTAAAGGTTATTAGGAGGGACATACTAATCTCTCTCTCATTAGTTTCATATCTGACACGAATCTGATCGAGGGCTGCAACTCTGTTGTGTTGCATCATTTTGCAAACCTGTAACTACATACCTAATCATCCATCCACCAGCCAATCAGCTTTCAGCAAACATTTCACACAAAGGAGCTGAAGACCTTTTAATTGCAGCAATGCTGTTTTTTAAAGGTGCTAAAATCTCTCTATCATGTGCTCGCACACATACGAAATGAATAAACATCAGACATTTTCACGGCATAGATTACAATAATGAGACAGCAGCAAATTGGACAGGATGTTATGTAAAACTGAAGCTCATGCTCAATATTTAATCAGTGTTTCTGTATTCACCAGGCAATAGAGCTTATTTGTGTTCAGACAAGGGATTATCCGCGTGAAGTTTCCTCGGTTATTATTTAATTATACGTACTGTAATTGTAATGCCTTATTTCATTTAATTACTTGCCAGGCAAAAATCTTTTCTTGAAAATATCAGTTACTAGCCACACCATGAGTTGTCATGATATTGTCAGAGATGGGGGTGTGGCCGCAAGGGTTGCACAGGTTGACACCTGCCACCGTTGAAATAAGCCTTGTCACTCAAATCTGGCCTTCTCTGAACTTCTCAGAGGTGTGACATGAGGTCAGGGACTTGGTGCAAATGTAATGGATGAGATCTAGCTCGTGTTGATTTAACCATTTAAACATCCAGCATCTGGTTACTTACATTCATCATTGGAAACTTGAAATTTCCTGTTAGCCTTGGTGCAGTTAATGAATAATGACTAGTAGTCACTGAAAAACAAGCTGGGTTTAATCATTGTGGGGCGCCATCAGAGATTCCAACTGATTTCAATTGCCATAACGTTTTTAAGAGGGCCCCTGTCGCAGAGGGCCCTTAGAATCATCCTAATCAGCCATCTACCTCGCTGTACTAATTCAAGTTGAGTTATGGGCTTTGTAATTTTCCATTCGATTCAACAGCGTTAATATTTACTTCAGATTTGTGCCTTGAGCAGCCATGTGTCTTCTAGGTTTTGAAGCACTTAAACTATTTAAAGCATTTAATAAACATTGATAATTGTGTGTAATTGTGTTGCTTATTAAAGCCTGATTTATGTTTCTGCGTCAAGTCTAGGCGGCGCCTACGCGAGTGGTCTACAGCGATGTGAGCATGTACTGTATACTTTGCTCTGGTGTGTCTGTATCGCTCTGTAATTACACCACATGACCATTAGTTGGCGGTGGGGTTTCTATGCCACCGTGCTGAGTCTCTTCGCCACTCTCTGCTGAGTTTTTGGGTGGACTAGAAACAATGGCGAGTTAAACTGAGTGGATCTTGTTGGAGCTGAACAACAGGCACTTTTACGGTAATTACTGCGACGAAGAAACGAGAGATGATGTCAGAGGATACGTTTCAATTCAATAAAAGATTTTTTTGAAAAAAAATCTAAGATGCGATGTTACCAGATGGACCCGTTGTGGTCTGGGTCAACGTGATGTCTAGTTACGTTACTGAGGAGACGGATGTCAGTGGTACACCTTAGTGTACGTAGCTACGTGAGGACCTATGTAGAAGCATAAACCAGTGTGTTCAGATCTTCTTCACCATACTCCAGACCAGTTGGTGGCAGTAATGTACCTCTTAACTGCCCATGAACTTAAAAGATGCGCAAGACTAATGAGAGTATTTGCAAGTATTTTTTAGTAAACGTAAGCAGTTTTTATTTCTTGGATTTTTTAAAATTATTTTTTTTAAAGAAATTCGAGTTTAAGATTCGGACGTTTATCTAAATAACTGTCAAAAGTGTGAATCGTTTTGAAATCGGAAACTCAGTTTAATAAATCAAATCGACGAACAAAAAAACTGTTTAAACGACATAAATTTAATCACTTTTATTTGCGATTAATCGCATTTAATCGCACCGCTCAAAGTTATTCCAGCTGATATGATATGTTGGTGTAGAGGGCATTTATTTAACTGATACCAGGATCGATGCTTCCCTAGTTCTTAAATTAGTTAAACAACTTTTTAACTGGTCAATTTCCATGAACAGTACCACAAAGCTATGATTAAGCCACCCTTAAATAATACCACCCCATGTTTAAACGTCTGGACGCCGCGCAGGTGAGAATGCAGACTATTTTGATGAGGGTGCGCACGTGCTGTGTGTATACCTGTAGTAGTAGGGGCAGTTTTTGCGTTCCCCTCCTTCGTTGGTGACCGAGTTAACGATGTGCTCGGCGTCCGTGCTTACCAGTTTGACCGAGTGGATGGTGAGGTGCTGGTTCAGGTTGGCACGGCACTTCGCCGCATACGGGCACAGGTGACACTTATACTTCCTCTCCTCTGAGGAAACACACAAACAGAGTCATGCACATGGGTGTCACGTTGATCTTGGAGAGCAGCAATAGTGCCGGAGCCTGGAATGAAATCTAAAAAAGAATCACTAGACAACACCAGAGCTGACGTGCGAATCTGAAATCGTAGTTCAGTTTTATAAAGGATCTCCAACTGTCAAGGCCTAGTGAACCATGAAGTAGTGTGTTTGTGTGTGTGTGTGTGTGTTTGTGTGTGTGTGTGTGTGTGTTTGACTCAGAAAGAGTGTTGGGATCTTACCTGTGTGTAAGGAAAGGTGTCTGGAGAGAGTTTGCTGGCGGCCGAAGACTTTGCCGCACACCGGACAGGGGAAGAGCTGCTCGTTGAGTCTCCACTGCGGCAGGCCGTTTCCCGTCTCGCACAACAGTTTCTCTGAATCTTAAGAAGAAGAAAAAAAAAGTGCGATCTCTCCAGTCAAACTACATACACTGAGTACTGTTGCACATTGCTTAAATGAGCAACGTTCACGATCAATTCAAACACTGGCACATTCTTTCAATTCATTTGAATGAAAAGCAATAATCTGAACAAGAAGACCTGCGTCTGTGAATATTTTTCTTTTTTTTTTTTCCTTTTAAGTGGCCTCGTCATTTTGAGATAAGTAATGTAGTCTGTGCATAGTTACTGCCTGTTGTATTAGATTTTATTTTTTTCAGAGCGCTGCACATTCTCATTTCATTTAACCAGCAATAGCGAACGATACGGACTTTAACCGCAAACTCCCAGTGCGACCTGAAATAAATTCCTTCTTTCTACATTCCTTTTCTATTACTATTTTACTGTAGCTACTTTAGGATTAATTAAGTAATAAGCTGAGTCTTTATGAGGTTAAGTGTTGCCTGGAAATAAATGTGTGAAGCCAGTTTGAAATAAGTCCACGTAAATAACACACTGGTGGAACAGCGCATTTGACCATTTCTGCTTAACCCAGGAGGAAAAAAAAAAAAAAATCATTTTACAAAATAAATAAATATATAAGTAAATAAAAAAAAGAGAATTTCCAGAGAAGAATGTGTTATGATGATAAAACGCAGGGGGCTGAAAGGTAGAATACATGTCCAAGATTTAACAAAGGTGAAATTGAAGTAGACAGTCTAGATCACACAATCACAGGCAAAATACAAAGCTGAGAGAACGCTGGCAGGAGTCAAAAAACACCCACTAACAAAATACTGGAGGATAAACAAACTATTATATATCTAAAAAACACAACATGCATTTGAAGACCAGATACCGGATAACACTTTTCTTTTTTTTTTTTTTTGTTATGCCTGTAGGCATTGATGTTTATTTTAAGGAATAAAGAAACTCGGAGGTGTGCTGTTATAGCACAATAATCAATGACAGAGTTTGTTATAACTGCACAACTGGAAGAGTTCCGTTCTTCTAATTTGTATAGCAGTCTAGTCTGCTGGCACTGGAGACTCCTTCCAAAAACACCAACTGACCATCTCCTCACAGAAATCATCACCAAACCCTTCATGGTGTATGTTTACAGCATTAGGCAGAGCAACTTGTATTTATTTCATTGCTCAGCTTTGGCAGCTTGGTGGTGCTGGGGTCTGAACCTGTGACCTTCCTATCAGCAGTCAAAAGGACACCCGTCTACAGCGGAGGGTGATACAAGTGGTAGCAGTGATTTTTTTTTCTATACTTTGATTTCAGATGTACTGTAATGGTACTCCTCTGGATGTTTACAGTGTGTGATATTTTATTTAAGAAATATCACACGAGAGGGAGTGCTGTTGTGCTGCTTTTATACAACAGTTCAACGAACACCATTTATTACCAACAGATTATGATTTGTTCCTTTATTTAATTAGATAATTTCCTCCGCCAACACGTATCCTTCTTTGTCACCCAAAACTACCTAAACCTGACTGGTGGAGCTGGCGATCGTCAGTGTAATTAACAGGGTGAAAGTAGTTTTAAATTGTATGAAGGCTAAAGGTGAGGAGAATAAACCATCGAGGTGGTGGACAGTCCTGAGAAACCTACATGATTTACTTATATTTCTACTTATTCCGCTTGAGAATATCAGCTTCATTAACTTCTGCGTTTAAATCCCAAATAGCGTTAAACGTAAAGCTAGTGCACTATGTAGGGTGTACAATCCCTTGCCCCTTGTTCCTTGACCAGGGGTTAGAAAGAGATTTGGGATCCAGGCTTGCGTCAGAAACTAGTTAACTTTGTAGCTCGCCTTAGGTGCCAATAAAACAACACAGAGGCAATTTGGAACGACTTAAGAGACAGCCCATTGTTTAAGGTGACATAACGTTATCAGATGTGTTTTCTTGCTGAAAGTACTTCCGTGGCTGGGTTTGAATGTGGGTTTTGGGAGGCAGCTGCTGTCTCCTCAGTACAGCAGATCGTACTTTAGGGTAATTAACGATTGTTAGAACAGTTGCCACAGAGAGTGATGCACAAATTTAAACATCCCAGTGTTTCCCCCCCTCGTCCAATCAGATTGCTTGGGGTCAGAACCAACTATTGTATAATCTATTCTATAATCTAGTGATGTTGTTCTATTGTTGGAACTCGCTTAATGTATCTGTGAATCTGTGAATCCCTGTGAACCATAGAAACATCTAAAACATATAACATTAACGTCAAAGCTGTTAGAAATAGAAAATAAATAAACAACTTTTGAGTGATCAGACTGGATCAGACTGGAAGTCCTGAATAATTACAACCAACATCGTCCAGGACTCTCAGAGCCTGAATCTACATGTCTGATTAGTTAGACACTTAACACACCCAGATTATGTACAACACACCCTCTGTCTACTGAATCCTACTTTTACACGTCTTGTATTTCTGATATGGAAGGAAAGGGGAAAGGGAGATGAAGAGAGTGAGAGAGAGAGAGAGAGAGAGAGGTGGGGGGGGGGAACAGTACTCCACAAGGAGACAGACAGAATTAACCTTCTGATGAAGGTGCTTTGGCTTGGCGTCAAATTAAAATGCAGCTCCACGCCTCCCCTCTCTAACATACTTGAAGTAGGGGGAGAGATAAATAAACGAGGGGATAAATAAACAAATCAGAGAGAAATTCCGTCACTGCGCGTTGCGGCCCCTTCGAATGGCCAGGTGGTGCGGTGGGCAAGCATGACTCTTATTCACTCACACTCACACACACACACACACACACACACACACACACACACACACACAAACAGGCTAATGCAATGCAGGCATCACACATGATAAACACAGCATGGTGACATCAGCACGACGAACGAGTAAAACAGCAGACCCGCGATCCCGAGCCAGTTGGACATTCCGTGGAACACACCAGCGTGTGTATGTGGGTGTTTGGAGGTCATGCAAATGACATCTACAGCCTCCTAAGCTTCCTGTGTAGATCTCCGCATTCCATCCCGCTTGCTACACACTCACGCATGTGCGTACACGCTACTTTGTGTGTATGTGTGTTTTCCCTTGGTCTTGGGTTCCTTATAAACAGGCCCATTTTTCCGGAGGCTGTCCTGCATAGCGCAGGCTGCAGGATTGATGGGGTTAGGGAGGAGGAGAGGGGGGAGAGAGCAAGAGAGAGAGAGAGTGAGAGAGAGGGCGTCTCTGAGTAGCAGCTTTTTGGCATGTTGGGGAATATTTAATGGCGGCCATTAAAGAGCAGATGCACTGGCCTTGGACGCGGAGCCTGAAGGACGTCTCACCGGTACACGACCCAGCACGTGACGGCGCATTACGGCACAAAGCAGCTCTAAAAACCCAAATGAGTGGATGAGTGCAGGGGAATTTGGGTAATCTTATGGGGGGAATTTAAGCTATTGAGGTAGAACTTGCTTCATTCGGACTGCTTTTTCTTAAAGCTGAATACACTAAATGTTTAAAAAAAAAAACATTAAGGTGTTGTCCTCGATGCATTTCTTCAATGAATGGCAGTGTTTTATTTTTCCTCTCTTGATGGCGCTGAAAAATTCATTTAAATCAATAGAAGGACACATTTCTACAATATTTTTAACAAATGCAGATAGATCGGTACACTTCTAGCACTTGGGGAGGGTTTCCATGTCTGGGACATCAACCTGAGAAAACTGACCTTACAATGAAGCATGGTGGTGGTAGCATCAAGTGAGTTTGGCTTCAGGGTCACTGCTTACCTGCTTTCTTTAAAATAATGCATCAAATGGTATTCCATGTGATAGTCAAAGCTTGTAATATTTATTTATTTATTGTAGAACTAACCTTGATTTTTTTTCTTTCTTATTCATTGTTAGACTTTGTTTGGTCTTTGTGTTCTCCAGGAACTAGTTTATTTACAGATTTACTGACATCAAATGACACTGGCCAATGAGGATGGCCAATTGTGTGTAAAATATAAAATTATCATCCAAATTAAAATTGTAGCATGAAACAATATAAAAATGTGGATTCTTCTAAAAAGAAAAAAATCTAGTTTATTTCTTGTTTAAGATTATGCTAATATCTAGCTATCTAATCATTTCTACTTAATACCAAAACTTCCAGTGATGTCTGTATCCAAAATTCATGCAGCATGCCAGTTCTCAAAGTCGATGTGTTGGAGGAAGGAAAAATGGGTAATCGGAAGGAGCTGAGTGACTTTGACAAAGGACAAATTGTGACGGCTAGACGACTGGGTCAGAGCAAGTCCAAAACGGCATTTAGTACCTACTAAAAAAATTGTCAAAGGAAGGACAACCGGTGAACAGTGACAGGGTCATGGGGTGCCCGAGGCTTGTTGATGTGCATGTGCCCATGCTGACCCTGTCTACCACTGAAAGCTCCTACAATGGGCATGTGAACATCAAAACTGGACCATGGAGAAATGGAAGAAGGTGTCCTGGTCTGATGAATAACGTTCTCCGTTTGCGTCATGTGAACGGCGGAGTGCATGTGGCTTAGTCACATGAGATAAAGATGGCACCGGGATACACTATGGGAAGACAGTGTGATGCTGTGGGGAAACCTTGGGTCCTGAAATTCATGTAGATGTTATTCATGGTGATGGTTATGGCTGATCTACTGTACATACTGTACAGCTGTGCAGTGAGAGTGTGTTATCCAGATTATAGACTGATTTATCCACTTACCTTCTAAAATAATGATGGTGTCTATAATTTACGATCGTTAACACACTTTTAACGGTAACGGCATGAATATCTCATGAGAGGAAGGTGACCTCGTAACCCTTCATGTTTCGTTTCATAACATTCGACACAGTTGCAGTCTGGTGTTAATGCAGCTACACTACTTTTAAACCTCAGTCTGGATTAGAGGCGGCATATAATTAAATAAACTACATTTAGTCTATAATTACATAACTACACGGTGTATACTGCATCTCTTTACTCTGGCTGGTCTGATTCACATTACGAGAGCGTCCATTAAAGCTGCGTGGATGTTTGCCCTTAACTCTGGTGTGTGACTTTTAGAAGTGCTTTAAAAACGGGCAGGGAGCAAGTCACGACACCCGGGAACCCCTGGTGCTGCTGGGGTGACTCATGACCAGCAAGCACCTATTAGCTTTGGTACTAGTGTGATTTATGTCACATTCCCACAATGCACTGGGGAAAGAGCTTGTGTTTGGTGTGACTGAACCGTATTCCGTTTGTTAGATAAAACATCTGCTCTCTAGCTAATTCATCTAACTAGCGCTAATGTTTCCTGTGCGAGGAAAATCTTGTGTCCGCGTTATTTATAGAGAAGTTAATGAGAATAAAGATGAAGCGATGTTCCTCGCTCATGTTTTACACTTTGGTTTAATTATTTAAAGAACACATTTTTGTCTTAGTTGGTTTGAGATTCAAAAAGTGAGGCGGGGTCACGGGGTCAATGAGTTTGGAAGCTTAGGAGCATCTGTTAACCAGACCAGCACTGAGTGAGAATGTGTGTGTGTGTGTGTGTGTGCATCAAGTCCTCAAGTGTTTAATGGTTTAATTGGCATCGTTAAGGTCGGAGAGGAGACGTTGCTCAGTGCAAGACACAAGGACACACACTTTCATACAAGTGCAGTAGCATCATCATAAAAAACTGGACTGTGCAGGAATAATAATAATAATAATAATAAAAATTCAGAGCATTCTCTGCATTGACCATGAAGTAGGTGTCCAGCCCACACCGCCTCAAAAAGGTGTTAACAGTTTGGAAATTAAACAGACAAGTAGAGAGAGAGAGAGAGTGTGTGAACTATAGTTGTAGTGTGTGTGTGTGTGTGTGTGTGTGTGTGTGTGTGTGTGTGTAGTGAATTAACTCTCAGGGCACCCTGGACATGGAAAGCCCAATCATTATTTCATTAAGTGGTGGAAGGAAGCGGGCCAGGCTGCCGCGCACTAATTACCCTCCGCCAGAGGGGCCAGCAGAGATGGGGGTGGGGGTACATGGAGCGCAGCTGCCCAGCGCCAAGGCCTCCGGGCTGGGCACGCATATGGGCACGGGGCCTCTGGAGCTCTGGAGCCTGGCAGTGGGTGGGAGGGTGGTGGGGGGTTGGGGGTGTTTGCAATCAGCAAGCCAAAGTAAGGGAACTTACGAGGGCAAAAGAGGGCCGTCATCTCTTTTTCAGCATCTCTGGGCTGAAATAAATAAATTCTATCTTAATCTAATCGGTATGATCAGAGTCTGTTGAGGGTTTAATAAAAAAAAAAGTATCATTAAAAAGTGACTTTTAAAATGAATCATATTGTATTGAAACTTAGACCTAAAAGATGCGAAGATAACAAACTATACTAATCTGAATAATTTGTAACATAAGAATAACCGAACTGAGTTTCTGAAAACGAACAGGTTAATTAGGAAACAGTCTTAAATAAACAAATTAACCCCACTACACCAGGCGCCGCGGCAGCTGTAATAAACTCGACACTGTAGTTAGAGTATTATTGTTTCTCGATCTGTTTGTGTGAGAGAGAGAAACGAGGTTTTTGGCTAATTAGCAAATGTGTAAATTGGTGTGTGTGTGTGTGTGTGTTTGTGTGGAGGGGAAGGTGGTTTGTCTTTCTGCATTGTTGACTCTGTGATTACATTAGTGTTCATTCACTATGTTTTGTTGGTAACATGTTAGAGTCAGAGAATGTTTTCTAATCTTACAGGTCTGAGAGGTTACAGTATGTTCAGTCTCTGGTTGTGCTGTTGTTTTATCTTTTCTAGAACTTACTATGCTGCTGTTAAAGTTCTGCAACCTGTAAGAAACAGCCGGACCGGCGATATCATACCAGGGCAGCGGTGGCTCAAACTGTTAAGGCTGTAGGTTACTGGGTTTCTGATCGGAAGATTTGTCCAATCAGAACATTTTGTAAAATTTTTTTTTGCGTGGTTTGCTTATTTTTTTTGTTTAATCCACCGTTGTGGTGCTCATTGTTATGTACGCGCAGTTTTATTTGTATAGTGCTCTTAACAAATGGTCAGTAAACAATTATAGAAAAAGATTACAAAGATGTAAAGAAATATATCTAAATTATAATAATGAAACATAGTTACAAGCAATGATGAGCGGGTCCAAGCATGTTGCGCCATCAGAAAGACAGTAGGTACAGTGGGCCCATGCATTTGAAGAGGACATCTCAGTACCATTATGACATCATTTTAGAAAAGGGGGAATTTTATGTTGAGACCTCCAAAAATTTCCTTAGAAGAACAAGAGGGCCCTTCACACACTATGACATCGGCACTATCAAACATCAGCACTTTCATAGCGATAACGATGATGATGGTGCTTGGGCCCAAATAAGAATTTGCCCCTGTGCATTAACTAGCCTCAACAGGATGCTTGCTAGCGGTCCAGTGTTAAGCAAGATCGGGCGTTTTAAGTCCAGTTCAGGTTTGATAATGATATTGTTTTCCAATCTTTTTTTTTTGCAATGCTGTGTTCTGGGACATTCGTTTAACGTGATCCAATTGTCAAGTAGTCAATATTGTTCTGATGCCATTTTATCAAAGTAATTCAAACTTTCAAAACCAATCTAACATCAGCGTTGTCCGTAACGCTGCCAAATTAACATCACCACGACGTTTTGGCAACTTAAAATTCCTGCTGGAGTTCCAGCTTTGCATTTTTGCTCATTTGTCACTTTCTCCCCTGGTTTCCATTGTAACTTCCAAAAACTTCCTAGGAGGTGTATTTGTGACTCTACAATGCCCTTAGGTGTGAATACATGTGTGAATGTGTTTGTGTGTGTGAGATCTGCAGTAATGGAGTCACTGCCTCACTGCCTGGTGTCCAGTTTTTACAGAATTATTATGTAATTCGCCTGATTAATTAAAGATTTTCTATAATATACTATATACTGTATACTATATTTACTTACGGGGTTTTAGAGCGAAATGTAAAGCTCAACAGACCCGCCATCCTCAGGATGAGCCGGTATTGTCTGTGTTTGCTTGTTTCAGCTTTTTTCCTAAGGGGGACCTATTATGAAAGTTCATTATCGAAGGGTCTCATGGGTTTTTAGTGTGTGTGTGTACATGGAGAAAAAATGAGAAAAACACACCCTCATTTTTTTTTCATCTTTAAATTTGCATATTTTTCTTTATAATCCTGCTCTTTGGATCCATCCCTATTAGTGATGCTTACAAAATCTTTTGAGGGGGGAAATAAGGGTGAAACGACCCCCCCTCAGTGAGTGACATCACAGGTATATGTTTTAAATTAGCGCATTTAGAGTGTTACAGCAATGTGTGTGTATATGTGTTAAATATTTCACATCAGACTGCTTTCTCGATGAGGAACGATTTGCAAAAATACTAAAGCTGAAGTGTGGATCTGTTCCGAGTATCCGAGACACGACTTTAGATCTGAAGCTGTACAGTATGTGTTACTATTGTATTGTTTAAGCGTGTTTGTTGAATTTAGGCAAACTGTGAGGCTGAGGATGCGAACAGTAGTGTGTATTGCGCAAAACATTATAGTCATTTTTAAAATTCATGAAAATGCACCAGAGAATTTTAGGTGAATTTCATGAGCTTGTGTGGATATGAGAGTGTAATTTCACATGATTTTCACATGATTTTAACCTTGGGCTGGTATGGATATTATATAATAATGATAATAATTAGTACTTTATTAATCCCAAAGGGAAATTGTAATTTTTCTTTACATATTCCAGTTAAGAAGCTGGGGCCAGGATACAGCACCCCTGGAGGAGATAGTGTTAATGAACCTCCGACCTTTCAATCATAAACTCAGTAACCTATAGCCGTAACCGTTTGAGCCACCGCTGCCCAGATCGGGTATCACCATTTCCGTTTATAACAGAAGAGAAAGTTAACGGCTAACTTAGAGTTCTTCAGTTCTTAGCTGTGTTTTAACTTTTATATTGTGGAACGCCATCGCAAACAAAACCTCTTAAATATACACACAATAAATCAATTGTGACTGAAAAATCCCACCTCCCCATTTGTTTTTATTTGCTATTTTTTTAATGCCTTTTAATATCCTGAATTTAAGACGTTTCAGTTCCCTGTGTTCTGATTGGCTAGGGAAACGCACTTCCACAAAATGGCTTTCAGGCATCAGTTGATTAAAAAACCCAAGCAACACAAATCCGTACCTGCAACACGGGTCAATGATGATAAATTCTTTTTTATAAATAAATAATAATAATTATATATGCACTGCCAGTGTGTTAATGGGGAGGCTTCAGACTTCAAACTGTGCATTTGGGTTTTCGGATATGTCAGGTAGAACGAAAGTCATCATTAAATGCGTGTAAATTTTCCCGGAATATGGGAATGACGTCGCAAAAATGTATGATAATGAGCATATTATTATTATTATTATTACAACATGTTATGTTGAGCATATTATTATTATTATTATTATTATTACAAGAAGTAGTATCTGTGCTACTTCTTTGCCTGTGTGAGCCATTTCTTTTCATGTTTGTACAGTCGGTTAAAATGAAGTAAAATTCAGTTCATCACATTCTCTATTTAGTGCTGGAAAAAAAAAAAAAGATATGTCACTCTATACTGCACAATCCTGAGCCCTATATATCTTTATTAAAAAAACAAAACAGCAAAACAAATAAGGACTAAAATGCTCTGAGCTTTAAGGGCCAGAATACATGATCTGAGTTTCATTTCAGCTGGAAAATTTACACATTTTGTTTAAAAAGAAGTGTAACATGAGCCATATTATCACATGGCTTGAAGTAGGCAGAGATTTTACTCCTCTATCTCCTAAAGTATGCAGGTAGGTATAGAATAGTTAATGGTTTAGGATGTTTTTTTTGTTTTGTTGTTAGCTGAACCCCTTGAGGATTGCAAAAATCTTCATACATATGACATACTTGTGGTGGAGTTTGGCCTCGTCACTGTCTGTGCACATGCCATACACGAGCTCATCGGTCTAGCTCGCGAACTCATGGAATAACTAATTTGTTATTGATGTCTCTCATGATGGTAGCAGCACAACGAATTCAGATGTCTACAGGAACATTCCGTCTGCCGATTCACAGGAAAATGCATCCAGTTTCGTTGAGAGGAACTTCAACTTCATGACAATGATCCAAAAACGCACAGCCAACACAACATGAGACTTCATCAAGGGGAACAAAGTGGGAGGCCGAGGTCGCGACTGGCCGAGTCAATCAGACCTTAACCCGAGTGAGAATTAAAAAACATTTCAGCTCCTCAAGCATTGTGAAGCATCACGACAGAAGAACGCGACGGTTTGATGACGTCAGTAAGATCCTGGGACTGCAGGGCACAGAAGACTGACTGTTCCAGTACTTTTGCTCACCTGAAAATTGGCTGATGTGCCAGGACAGCTACCATGTTCTGAGATGTCTGTTACCAAACGTCTCTTTCTTAAGGGCTGATACTTTCAGACGGAGCTGTAGATTTATGGGGAACCGATAAAAATTTGGACATGTTTGTGTGTGACCTACTGTACCTTGCTGTTGGGAGGCTCGGGCGGATGAGCTGGCCTCGGCCGGGGAGGAGCTCTTGGAGCGCGTGCTGAAGGGCGATTGTCTAAAGCGGTCGTCCAGAAAAGGGCTGGAAGGAAAAACATTTATAATAATAATAATAAAAAAAAAAAACGTCATGTAAGATCAGTAAACTCTCCTTTCATTTCATTTCAGGGCAGGGAAACAGGGAAACAGTGGGTACAGAGGGTACAGAAGGTACCGGTGTCGGTGCTCACCTGGTCATGCCGAATGATGTGCTGTCTTTGTTTTCGTTAGCTTTGCTTACTTTTTCTGCAACACACACACACACACAAAATAAAAAATACATACACGCAAAGAGCAATCGGGTTAAGCTGGTGTGTTTTTATAACGCCTTATTCTTCAATCTAGCCGAGTGCAAACGGGCCGACCGCATGTCTTTTCACACGACTGGCTGTGTTTAGAGATAAAGCGTAATTGTGCGCTATATTTACTCCAGCCTGTGAGAGTTTAAACATACACGGCTAAAGAAAGTACAGTGTTATTGTTTAAGCCCTAGAAGGCCTCAGGTTATTATTTGGTTATTTATTTTTTATTAAAAAAAAACAACACATTACTCAGTAATTACATTAAAAATAAGAGGAATAAGTTTACGATATAAATCCGGATTTGGTTCTTCGAAGACACCTGAGAGAGAGAGAGCGAGAGATTGTGTGGGGTCCCAAGCTCCTGTTGATTTAGTATCTGCGTGCAATCAGAGCATCATGGGAGTCGGGAGGGGGGAGAATAATAAATCGGTCAGACGAGGAACGAGCTTCGCTCGGCTCCTGGTTGACACAGTATATCTTTAGAATAAAGACGGAAGGCCGCTCTTCCCCCCACTGCACTGCAGGGTGACGGTAATGACCCCGCTCTCTGGGTGACACTTCCTAGGCTTTAGCTCTCCAACACTCGGTGTCACATGACACGCCGAGGACACAAGGGTTCTCTGGGTTGCCATGACGATGCCGCAAGAGATGCAGAGAGAAAAAAGGGGGAGAGAGAGAGAGAGAGAGAGAGAGGGGCAGCGAGAGCCGGAGAGACAGGGATACGCAGAGGAAGCATGTGTGAGCGAGTGGGTTTTTCATGCCAGAACCTTTGAGAATGAGATAAATGGAGGACCGGGGCTTTAACGGACGAGGCTCACACACACACACACACACACACACACATACACAGACTTCTCACATCACAGATTCTTGTTTGGAGCATGCGAATGGTGTGTGTTTGGGAGACAAAGTGATGGTGGAGGATTTTTTTTTTTTTTTTTCCCTTCAAGCTTTAGAGGTGCTACATGGAATTTAAACCGAGAGTCGTAACTGGCGAAGTGAGTAGCGGGGGCAGCTCTGCCTCGACTAATCCTCTCTCTGCTCTTGAGTGAAAAGCGTGTGTCGTTTGCCACCACAAACAAACACACACACACACACTATATATATATATATATATATATGCCACAGGCCACAGGAAGAAAATTGAGCCCAAAGTGGAAACACACACTAAATAGTCATGAAGAGAAGAGGAGAACCGAGCCGCCAGGCCGAGGACGAGCCAGAACATCCCTCCTCTTTCACTCACCAGACAGTTTGAAGAGCAGCTCGGAGGCCATTTTGACCGATATGTCCTGGGAGAAGAGGTCTTTGTTGGGGCGGGGCAGAGGCTCCGGAAGGCTGGCCATCGGCTCCTTCTTCTCGCATGCCCCTAAAGTGCTGAAGCCTAGCAGGTGAGAAGGGGGCGGAGCCACGTCCGAGGGTGGGTCCACCTCCATTGGCTCCGCCTTTACCGCCACTTTCTGGAGGCAGGTGTCTTTGCTGTTCTCTGAAGGAGACAGAAAGATAAAAAAAAAGGTTAACGACGTTCGATGATGTCACAGATTGAATAGAATGAAGTTTTAGTGGGTCATGATGTGTCAAACAAATGCAGATAAATAAGATAACTGACCAAAGACATCATTAATAAATACTGTATGTGGTTAAGGATAACTCCGGTTTAATACGGTTGTAAGAAAACGACTATCCGCCCTCTTCTGCATAATTGAGTTCACAGATGCCTACGATTGCCTGATGACGCCTTGATTGACAGGAGAGAGGGAGAGAAAGAGAGAGAGAACATATGCCCTTCCCTCTCAGAGCTAACAAACGAATCTGCATGGTGTTCACCATCTCTATGGTCCAGCATTCCTCCAGAAGAACATCACGCTTTAGATCGCTCGGCTGCACCAAGTGAATGTCGCAGCGTCACGTGGATCCTCCGAGTGATTCTTCGTTATTAAACCTTCACACGAGTCTCTAAAAGCTGCCTAAAGAGGAGCTAGAAATGTGTCAGAATGAGTCGGAGCCGTCTCCTTGATGGGAGGAAAAAAACAAATACAAAAAAATCCTGGAGGTGTTTGTCCTCCTGCCATGAAAAGGAACAATCCATCTGTGTTCCTGAAGGAGGCAGACAATGTGTAATTATCTTGTCTCTCTGTACAGGATATCAAAGATGAACGGATCGTCGCTACGTCTCTGTGCGAGTGTTGGTCAGCGTTCAAGCAGATTGCATGCCAGCCTCCTCTATTTTAACTCCTGATATTTTGACACAAACTCCTGCTCTGAATCAGAAACTTATTTTTAGGAGAGTAGGTTGGACTGAATTATGGGATTACACGGACGATGGATGCTTTCTTTCATATTTCTCAGGAATAAGTAACTTTAGGAATCTTCTGTCACGCAATATGTTCCAACAGGCATGGTTACTCGTTATGTAAGAAACAAAACACTCATAAACATGGTTTTATAGGAGAATAATCAATCATGATGAAGCGATGTCATGAAGCAGAGTTACAGATTCCCCCAATAGCAGCCCATCATAAAGTGTTTTTTATTCCTTTTACACCTTACTGTGGTTATAGCAGAAGCTCTGGTGGAGATAAAATGAAGTTCGGAAATGTCAGTAACACCTCATAGACGAGGAACTGTACAGCAGACGCTCCACACATTTTTCTTTTAAAAGATAATAATTTAACATTTGTAGAACTAGGGTGGAATGTTATTTACAGACACAACACTTCAAGAGAGGGAAATAAGGGGCTTGTGATTGAACAACATATTTTATCGCCTTTCTCAATGTATACTGTATACAGCGTAAGTACCTGTCGTTGATGGGTAAAATTTTCGTAGAAATAGTTAAAAGTTTAA
>JAQMYL010000038.1:2311267-2338910 GCA_030014365.1 Clarias pachynema
TCATTCATTCATCTCATTATTATCTAGACACATTTTTCTCACACATACACACTTCCAAATATTTTCTTTTTTAAAAATTTCTTTCATTTTTGTGAAGCTGCTTTGAGACAACGACCATTGTTAAAAGCGCTATCTAAATAAAATTGAATTGAATTAAATTTAATTTTATAGTCAGCTAAAGGATACGTCGCTCTATACCATACAATCCTGAGCCCTTTATATGTTTATTAAAAAAAACGAAAAACAAAACAAATAATGGTTAAATCCTCTGATTTTAAGGGCTGCATCCTGTTCCAAATGATACCTGAGAGATGATTCGAGATGAGGGAGACACATCAGGTGCCTGTCACCGGTCCAGACTAGCAGGACGAGGAGTACAGAAAACTGATCCAGGACTTTGCTGCATGGTGTAACCTGAACAACCTCTACCTTAACACCGCTAAGACCCGGGAGATGGTGGTGAACACAGGTGAACCTGTGACTATCAATGGTGACCGTGTGGAGCTTGTGAGGACATACAAATACCTGGGGGTGCAGCTGGACTGCACTGCTTACACAGATGCTCTGTACAAGAAAGGACAGACCCACATGTACTTCCTCAGAAGGTTGGCATCTTTTAACATCTGCAAAAAACTGATGACAATGTTTTACCAGACTGTGGTGGCGAGTGCGCTCTTTTATGCAGCAGTGCGCTGGGTCAGGCCATAGCATTTATTTTTCTTTGTTTGTTTATAGGATTATTTTTACCTTATTTTCTAGATGTAACTATCTGTGGACTGCTGGATCTTGTGAAGATCCCGAGTGTACACCGGGAACCAATCTGTGTCCCTGAGTCGCTCGAGGCGATCAGTATTCCCGTGTCACTGGTGAACACTTCTGTTGAGTTACAGCTGACTTCACTCGCTGCTGGTTTCCTCGAGTCGGAGCGGGCCAAAGTGACCGATTTCTGTTTTTTTATTTAGGCTGTTGCTGGTGTGTGTGAGATTTGAACAACTAAATGGATGTTATATAAGAGTTCAGTACTGCGGGAGATTCAGTTGGTTTCATTTAAGTTTAAATCTTACACTCTTACAACGACGGACCTGGTCTAAAAGCAGCTTCGGAGAGAAAGTCGGATCCTTGACGAGACAAACCCGAGGCGAGCGCGCCTGAGCATGGCGGTACCTTGAGTCCAAACGGAAAGCACTGGTGGATATAACGAGCAGGATTATAAATCGTTACTGTTTTACAATTAAAACAGTCGGAAGGATGTCCGGGACTCTGAGAAGCGAACGACCTTGCTTGCTTTCCCCGCGTCTCAGGCGCATTTGTCTCCGGAGCGTCTCAGAGGCTCCCTGACCGATTTTATACGCAGGCACAGAAAAATCCGAAGACGGTGACAGATGAAGCGCGAGTCTGAACACCTCTCTTGGTGCTGAACTACAGTCTCCCCCCCCCCCCTCCACGTCTTCTAAAGTTCAGATAAAGATTGGGACCGCGGCCCCAAAAGAGCAATCGATAGGTTTGTTTTGGCACAGCACTGCTGAGCATGAAAAGGATATCGACTGCACAACATGAAAAGGAATTGACCCTCGAGTTTCTGCCCAAACCGCAGCCGTGAACTGAAGGCGTCTGGGATGGTGGTGGTGGTGGCGGCGGCGGCGACGGTTGGAGGGGGGGTTGAAGAAAAAGGGGGGAAAAAAAGAAAAAGTGATAGAAAGGGAACGGATGAAAGAACTAAAGGGATAAATAATACAAGACCACGATGAGGCAGAGTTTTGCAGAGATTTCCACTCGTCCTAATTATTTCCTAAAGTCCCGAAAAATCTTTAATTTAACTGATGCTTTCGCTGCGTGGTTCTGAAACGCTTAAATAGTTAAGATTGAAATTTACACAATAAATCGGATGCACTGGATACGTGGAGATACTAGGGCTGGGAGCCAGTCGATACGATATTATCATCACGATACCTGTGTCAATTCCATTTGTATTGTGATTCTGTAAGTACAGTCGACCACCCAAACTGGCGGGGTTTTACGTTCCTAGAGTACATCCGAAATGTAAAATAAAAACGGCAAAAAAAAAACGCCAAAATTTACAGGCAAAAAAATGACTATAAATGCCTATTTTAATAGTTTAAACCCTAGATTTTCTCCCAAAACATTTTAACTTCATTTCAAACTCAACTTAATATATTACACTTAAAAATAAGAATGTAAAGGTAAACCTGTATACTGTACAGTACTGAACTGTTGTGTCTCCCGCAGTGCTGGAATGTAAAATACAGATGTTACCCCTCTATATGTACTGTAACTCATGCAAGTGTGTTTTCTTTGTGTTCTCTCTACAGTACTAAAAAGTTTATACAGTATTATATTTTATATGAAAATTTAGGTTAATATTTATACTACAAAAGTAGTAAATTATATCTTTCTTAATAGTTTAGCGTTAAAATGCATGAAAAAATTATATATTGCCATGAAAAAAAGGCATAAAAAAATTTCCGCGAACAATTATTAGCCAGATTCTGAGGAAAAATCTGTGAACGACTGAAGCCATGAACTCTGAACCATGACTTCGCGGGGATCATGATTTTATAAATACTCTGATTCGATATTACATTTTCTTCAGATTTGTTAGAATTCTAACCAAACTTTATATTAATTTGCTCGTGCTGATGTGTGAAGGTTTACTGAGGAAATGCAAAATTTTTTCCCCCTTGAATGCAAACTTACTGAATATAAATTTAAAATTTACAATACTACTACTAATAATAATAATTTAAAAAAATTTTTTGGAGTCAATGTGGTGATACACGAGTTGCCACACAAAAGAATCGCGATACATTACTGAATCGATTTTTCCTCCTCTCCCAATAGAGACAACAGACTGTTTATTTATTTGGAAAAATAACTACAACCGGATGTAAATAAAACACTGAGTATGTTAATAAAGATGAGCTCCTGTAGGAAAATTAATGAGTTCCACATCACACTACAATGTATTTCTTTAACACCAGCATATATCTTAAAGACAAAAACAAGCTGATTAGATTTCCCCCTATTGTGACATCATACAGGTAGATATCCAGAGGGAGACTGCGGTATGAAAAAGTGCAATTATCTTGAGGGGTTTTTCAGCTGGAGCATTAAGAGACACAGATCTGAAACCTGTATTGATGTAATAGAAATAGTAAAATATGGAACCTTTAAAAAAACAAAACGAAAAACAGACACGTTCTTTAGCTTCAAACGTTGGCGAAAAAAAACAAGTTCTGAAATCCGCCTTACCTGAGAGTTTCATGAGCAGTTCGGACGCCACTTTGACGTTGATGTCATGGCTGAGGATGCTACCGTCTTGGCGCGGCCTGCCGGGCACCGCGGGGGCATCGTGGCCCAGGGTGAACGACGGACATCTTGTTGGACTCATCGCTTCCTCCGCCTCGGGCTCCTCCTTCACGCAGAACCCACTCTTTAGCGCCTCCTTCTGGTTCGCCGCTGTGACCGTGAGATAGAGATAAAGACAAAGGGATGAAACTTGGCAGCCATCTTTCTAACAACAAAAAGAAAAGAGACGCGAAACAGGTTCTTCTCCATCTGGTGCGTTATCGCTGAAGCCACCACAACTAAACTATGTATTTTTCTTGTTTTGTGTGTGTGTGTGTGTGTGTGTGAGTTTCGGAGGAGGATGCTAAGAGGAAGGTGAACTAGGGTTATTTTTAGGAGAGCCATGACGGTCGAGTTGTAGTGGCTTCCTGAGACTCGACACACAGTAACACACTCAGGTGTTACTCAGATGCAGGGCTTTAATGGACATCACGGGTATCATTACACGAGGTCTGACATCACTTCCTGTACGTGTTCTCCTCAGGTTTTAGGTTTTAGTCCAAGCTGCTAAATCCGTACTAGCAGAAATTTCATACACAACCTGAGAAGGTTTACAGACTCGGGATTCGACAAAATTCAAGAACGAGCTCACGTTTTGGTAAATGCACAGGAGGAGAAACTTTTTAGCTTGAAAATGTATCAAAATCAATAATTTTCTCAAAGAATTTTTGTTTTTTTGCGACAACCCTTTAACGATTTAATACATATTTATAAATTAGCTGTACACAGTTGTTTCACTGTTATTAAACACATTGTACAATTATATAAATATCAAGGATGGGAATCACCAGTCACCTCCTGATACGATATTATCACGATACCTCTGCGTTGATTTCGATTAAAATTGCCATTCTATAAGTATCACGATTTTATAAATATCCCGATCCAATATGAAATTTTCCCCGATTTTGTTACAATTTTAAACCTTCAAAAAGTTTAATGAGTAATTAAATATAGCGCGTTCCTTATAACATTAGTTTTCTCCCATAAAACCCGAGCGCAGCATTTTAACACTACAAACTAACTTCAAAAGTTTAACATTTAACTGAGCAGTGTGTATCTCTGTCATCCACCATTATTATTATTTCTAAACAGTACAATACACAATTCCATAATCTTCTTTTCATTTTGTGAAGCTGCTTTGAGACAATGACCATTGTTAAAACCACTATATAAATAAAAATGAATTGAATTGAATTAAACAACTTTAGCAAATAATTCACTCCTACTACACGTTATGAAAATGTGTGAATAGTTCATAGTGCGCCACCTGTACGATTAGAAAGACACGGCGATGTTTTACCGCCTTAAACGCCTCTAATGTCTCAAAAACCAACTCGACAGTGAGCGCGCGGGTTGAGTGGCTGCCAGTGCGCAGCCGGCTTCTAACGCGGAGCTTCTAATGAACACGACTAATTAGCGCTCACGGTGTTTTGAGACTGGTGTAAGCGTGTGAAATGAGTGGATTTGAGACTAATTCGCTCACAGAGTTTGGAGAAAAAGGCAGATTGGAGGGTTTTGATTTTCGATTTTGGAGTCAGTGATAAATCAAAGTCAGTAAATAATCGCGATTCATAACTATCTCTAACGTGTATATATGATGATGCAGACAAGGCTTCACTTGAGATGATGTGAAATGTTGGATTAAATGTCTCACACTCACAATAGTTCACAAAAAATCGACGTTTACTAAGTAAGACACCCGAATCTACTTGCACGGATAGCGGCGCATGCCGCGATCCTTCATATTTTTCAGATTAGCGTGTGATGAATTCCTCCGAGCGCCGACGATAACACAGTCGCTCTGTCTAAGCCCACGTACGTTTACACTGCTGTCTGCACTTCATATGGAAAGCAAACACGCTGTTTGCTGAAGAGGGGCGGAAGCTCTGTGAATACCACTATGCTCTATTTGCATAAAAAGCTCATATCTTTCCCTGACACGCGAGTACAAAGCCCTTCTGAATGCTGCTCCTTGTTAAATCGTGTCCTCTTTACATACGCGCTGGTGTTTATTTGTCATGCTCGCGCTTATCGTTTCGCTAACTGTCAGGATTAGCCCCGGCGCGAAAGGCGAGCGCTTGATAATGCCGGGGAATGAAGCCATCAGGTCAATTTCAGAGCGTGATTAAAATGGCGTGCGCTCAAAATGATGACGAGGTGCTCTGAGAGTAATTAAAGCGGCCGCTTCTGGCCCCCGGGCCGCGTTACGGCCGGGTCAAATCTAACGAACTGGCTGTGCAGCATGTTTGTTTTGACTGTCTCCATTAAGCCTAAAGGCTGCTGAGGATTGTGTGTTATTATGCACAGTGGAGTAACGGGGAACGGAGCGAAGCTGCCTCTCAGATGAGGCTGAGGCTAATCGAGCCCTTTCTGCTCACGCTTTATGCTGTGGATGTAGGCCATTTCTAATCAGGAACAGATTAATAATTAATATCAAGACGTGGAGCAAGTTTCATACACTCCCGATAGAACACAACACACAGGCGCTGTGCTTGTCTCCGGCACACACACACTAAAGCCCAGTTTCTTCACAGGGCCGTCTCTATACAACATATCTGTCCATGCTCTTATTTTGTTCTCACCAGAGACGCAGTGATCGATGATCTGATGTATGAAAGAGTCGAAAGGGATGATGATTCAATACCGCGCGATGTACAACTGGTGTAATGCGCTGGTTTAAGATAATAGAAATAATCTGAATTAATATTGTGCAAAAAAGGTTTAACACCGCCTCCTTCACTGAGACTGACAGACACAGAGGCCACACCTCCTTCACTCACAGACACAGAGGACACGCCTTCATTACTGAAACTGACAGAGGCCACACCTTCTTCATCAAGAAACAGGCCACACCTCCTTCACTCACAGACACAGAGGCCACACCTCCTTTAATGAAACTAACAGACACAGAGGCCACACCTCCTACACTCACGGATACAGAGGCCACACCTCCTTAACTCAGACACAGAGGCCACACCTCCTACACTCACCGATGCAGAGGCCACACCTCCTTCACTCACAGACACAGAGGCCACACCTCCTCCACTGACAGAGGCCACACCTCCTATACTCACAGATACAGAGGCCACACCTCCTTAACTCAGACACATAGGCCACACCTCCTTAACTCAGACACAGAGGCCACACCTCCTACACTCACCGATGCAGAGACCAAGCCTTCTACACTCACAAAGGGAGAGGCCACGCCTCCTTTACTAAAACTGACACAGAGGCCACACCTCCTTTACTGATACAGAGGCCACACCTCCTTTACTGATACAGAGGCCACACCTCCTTTACTGATACAGAGGCCACACCTCCTTGACTTGCAGACATAAAGGACACAACTTCACTGACAGGGGTCACATCTCCTTCATTGATAGACACATAGGCCACGCCCTTCACCAACACTAATGAACACATAGGCCACGCCTCTTCAATAACACTGATGGACACAGAGGCCACGCCTCCTTCACTCACAGAACACAGAGGCCACGCCTCCTTCATAGACACTGATAGACACCTCTTGTACTGACACACACACACACACACACACACACACACACACACACACACAGAGGCCACGCCTCCTTCCCTGAGACTGACAGACAAAGTGCCTCGAGTGTCTCTCTGCTTTCTTCATCTTTAAACATCCTCTCCTGTTCCTCTCCCAGGTGAGCTGCGATGTGATCCCTCACTCCTGACACGGTCAACACTCGCCTCGCAGCAGCTATCTGATGTCCTCTTGCCCCAAACCTTGTAAATACACACTCCATAACAGCGCGGGCACGCGTGTCATCAATCTGCGCCGGGCGGTCTTTCGGCTGAACCGATGGCTCTGATTAACGACGGCGCGAGTGTAGAACGCGGCTGGACGGAGATCCGGGACAGGTGACGTGACACGGCCGGCGGAGTGCGCGACCTTCATGCGCGGAAGCGAGCGGCGTGTATGGAGGGCACCGGAGGGGGTGCGACTCGGGCACCGGCTGGAAATGTCACCAGTCAGGCGTCAGCGGGCGGACGGAGCGAGGCCGGGTCAGCACCTGGAAGGGCGTCCTCTAATTAAGAGCGTGTTGGGTCGCGTGTCCTATCAGGCGGGGACAGGGCATTACACAAACATTTCCCTAAACACACAGACACTCGCGCACATTCGCGCACACTCACTTCCTCTCAAAGGCACACATAAAAGTACAAGTTGGAGACGTGAGTGCAGCAACAAAGTCACACTATTCTGGTGACCTTTCGAATGGTGGCTAAAAATAGGGCGAAATTTCCATTCGAATTCATGTTACACTGAGCGCTGAATAATTTATCAGTTCGAGCCGTCAGCTGGTTTGTGTTTTCTTATCCCTTTTCGCCTTTAAGCCCCGAAAGCCCACAGGTCTCCGAAATCCATATCATAAGCCATGTGAAATGAGACGAGCCGGGACTCTTCGATTTGAATCTCGTTAAAGCTGTACGGAGCGTCCGGCTGCTTTAAAAATTCCACGACACTTTTCAACGTTTCCTTTTCAAAAAAAATTTCACGTAAAAACGGATGCGTGATGTGCGCCCCCATCTCTCCCTCCAAAAGGCGGAGAATTATACGACTAACGTAGCCGTAGATTAGTCTAGATTAGTCTCGTGCAAAACACTTTAACAATCAAATCCCTAAACGTGACAAACATTTGCACAGTTTATTAAAATACGATGCCTGTTTTTTAAGCAACACGGAAGTCCGTCGATCGTATATCCCTCTTATCACCATGGCAACTACAGCAATGCATTTAAATGTCAATCCGTCTCTTTTTCTCATGGATATCTTTTGGATTTGAATCAAATCCGATCGAGCTGCTGATTGTGAGTAAGAAACATCAGCTACGTGTAAAACACAAGACCAGAGTGATTGTAGCGCAGGAGGTAGGAAACCTGTTAAAGATTTAAAAACGTAGTAAAATTTTCAGACACACAGCTCGCCGTATAGGGGATAGGCCACGCCCCTTTCTAAAGTCTTTCATGCTGAGCTCCACTCCATTCAGTTTTTCTTTTTCTTTTATTCAAGCTATGACTTTCCTGCTTTTAAGAGAATATTATAAACTAGTGACAAACATTTGCTTCCGTTCTGTAAAAACCTGTTAAACAGACGTCTCTCCCCGTGTGCCACCTGATTACAGTACAGCACTTCTACACCTTTCCTCATCCTGGCCGTCAGCTGGCCTCTCTTTTCCTCTTTGCCTTCATCCATCTCTCTGACAGATGCTTGTCGGGTCGTCCTCACCTCTGCCACCGTCCTGACTGGCCACTATCACTCCACTTCATTAGCCCTGTACCCCTGTAACAGCGGCGTGCTCTCCGCCGCTAATGTCAGAGCGCTGGCTTCGGGGGCCAGACACGGCCATGTGATTCTGCACACACTCACAGACACACACACACACACACACAGGTACGGGAGCTGGCATTCACAACGAAGATCCTGGCGGATCCCAAGATAAAAGAGAACGTGCTAGGAAAGGAAGAAAAATAAAAAGGCAAAGAACGCAGAGGTCCGGTTTAAAAAGAGCAAATTAGCAATGATAAATACACACACAAAAAAAAAAAACTGGAAAATATCCTGAATATAATCTAACTCGTCTACACTTACCTCTCATTAAGAAATTATGATTAACCGAGCATTAGACTGTTGAACCTTTTTAAACGAGACCGCAAGTCTTCAAAAATGTGTCTGTTCATTTTTCAAGTACTCTCTTTCTTTTTCTCTCTCTCTATAACTATCTATCCATCAATAGAGATCTCTAAGACACCTTATAAACGGTCCCCCTTTTACCCGACGCTCCTGTCTTGTATCTCCATGGTTTCCTGCACATTGCCGCTGCCACATTAACAGCAGGCTGATTGGATAACTGTATAAACGTGCAGGTCTATTTGGTGTCCCTATTAAAGTGGACAGTCAGATGTCTGTGACTGGATGGTGATTTTTTTTCTCCGCAGAATGAACAGTCATTTTAATCTGCTGTGTTTTTTTTTTTTTATCATTATATTATTTATATTTGAATCTGGGTGCCAGCGTGTCAGCCCCCCTCTCCTCGTCCTCCGCTCTTTTCTCTTTTCTCCAGCCAGCATGTTGAGAAGAGAAATGAATAGGGAACTCTAATCCGTGGCTGCCTATGGAGAAATTTTAATCTCGGGGGCTGTACGGATCCGGACCCAGCATGCCGAAGCAAAGACCTGGCGTGTTGAATATTGGGGGGGCAAAGAAAAATGTAAAAAACAAAAATTGTAATAAAATAAATACATGAGAAAGCCACGGTGCCTGAGGCAGACAGAAAGAAGAAGCAAAGGATTAATGGAAATGAGGAGAGTGAATTTGTGAAGAGTGATGGAAGACGGGTTTAATCTGTCCGATGTTAATGCAGAAGGTGGAAAAAAAAAAAAAACAGGAGGTGACACGGTGATGTTTAATGTAATGTGATTAGTGTGTACTGTGGTGTATAACTAAAAGTTCAGGACTAGTGGAGCTCGTCAGCTTTGGTGGAAACTGTAGTGAGAACGCATAACTAATGCTTGTCTCAATTCAATCAATTGGAGAAACACATAGGATGACATCATACTCATGGGACAGGTACAAATACGGTAGCTGGAAACACCCTTAAAAAACAGTGACCCTTTGCACGTGTCTTTCATGGTCCCATTTCAAAATGAATGGTACTTGTCAGATGCCGGTGCCAAAACCCACATCTGATTGTGTTTCATGGCTAACAAGTTTCTAGCACAAGGCTGAGTCCCAAATCCCTCTCCAAGCGCTGATCAAGGCACTACCTAGTGTGTGGAACAAGGGATTGTACACCCTACATAGTGCACTAGCTTTCTGTTTAACGCTATTTTATATTCGATCACAGAACAGTTAATTAGCTATAAAAATAATTAAATAATAAGAATAAAAAATAAATAAAATACATTAATATGAATAAAATTTATATAAATAAATATTATATAATATTATATAATGTAATAATAATAATAATAATGACAACAATAAAAAAATAATAAAAAGAATCTACATCTGTCTAATAATTGAAATGTAAGTATTAGTTAACGTTCCCATTTTATGAAGCACTGAAGCATTAGTTTCATTACTAATGCTAAGTCTAAGTGCTAAGTCTAACGCTAGTAAACGCCACCAAATCCAGGAGGAATCACGTATTTGTACAGTGTCTGAGATAATCACGTTATGAAGTCAAATCAAACTTGTGCAAATTAATATCCTTTTCACAATTAATACCCATTTTCACACGCTGTGTCTCTCTTCTGAATGAGATAAAAATTCCACCATGACATACTGTATATGAAAATAATTAGCAGTACAGACGCCATCATTTTCCAGGTTACTTTTACAGGTTACACTTATTATCAGATATTATTTTAAACTATAGTTTTGGGCTTTGAAAAACACCACGAATGTAATAATCAACGAAAACAGGTTGCGGCCCGGCGTCTTTTAACGTTGGATCTGCCATCTACTGCACGTCTTGGGAGTCAGTTGTACGGAGTCTCTGTAGACGTTTGTCCTTGCTGTGACCTTGAGCCTATTTGGATCGATTCCAAAGTCTAATCAGTTCAGTTTCTCCTGGTTATGATAATAATTTCATATCAATCTTACAAACACGCAAGAACTCGTTGTTGAGGAATCTCGTTAGCGCTAATCTCTCCAATCAGACCGATCACGCCTCCACAACTTATCGGGATAAAACCCGTCTTTATCGTCTCCGGCTCGCTGTGAAGATGTTTGTAGCTGCGTTTGGAGATTAACAGTACTTCCTACTTCCGGTGCAAAAAATGTTAGTTATGAAAACTTCCCTCGATAAACTCCCTCCATCTGGAACGTCATCGGCGCGGACACCAATTCCTCTGTGTGTTACCATGGTGACGAGATCGTCTCAGATACCTGTTGCTGCTACTTTGGAAAAATTTATAGTTCTGAAATAAAATACTGAATAAAATACTGTTTGTCGAACCAAAATCTGACACTGTTACAAAACGTATAATGCTGAAATGTACATAGATGTGATTTGATTAATTTATAAGATGTTCAGTTTCATTTCTAAAGCGATTATAATCATGCAGGTTTTTTGCAGATTAACAGGCTATGTAATGTAAATAATCTATTGAATATAGATGTAGATTTACAAATGATTATATAATAATAGCATTAAATGTAGATGTAGATTATTTACATGTAGGCTATATTAAATATTATTAGATAGGTGTGGAGTATTTTTATTTGTCTTTTAATCATTTATTTTATTATTATTGTATTAATATTTAATTAATTTATTATTATTATTATTATTATTATTATTTTATTCTTTTATATATTTGTATTTTTTAGAATTTTTTTTATTGTTATGTACATGTAGATTTACACATATATTAATATGTAAATATATTAAATATGTTTATTTTTAGATAGATGTAGATAATTTTTTATTATTTTTATTTGTCTTTTAGTAATTTTAAAAAATTATTATTTTATTATTATCATTATTATTTTTTTTATTTTATACAAAATAATAACAATAAGCTGAGGTATTACTGTAGGACTGTTTTTCTCCAATGTTGAGCTTAGGTTTAGGTTTCCAATCTTTTCCGATAAATCCCGCCTTCTGAGTTATGATTGGTTAAAAGAACTCAGTCTCATCTATGATTGGTTAGATGCTTTACTTCGTATTTACTTCGTAAATTAATCTGCGCTCCTTCCACAGCCAGAGAAACAACTGATGATAGTTTAAAGTAAAGACACCCATTGGGGGTGTGGGGGTATTTATTTGTTTTCACAGAGTTCACGATCATAAATAGTTAGTTAGTTAGATTTCCTTCCAGGAAACTTGTCACAACAACTACCACGTGGGGTAAACATGTGCAGGAAGAATGTGTTCAGTCCAAAAAGAGAAAAAACAATCAGGGTAATATTTACGCAAGTTTTACACCGCCGGATCGGGCACGACTGTTCTGACTGAGGCATTTTTATTCCGTTCGCACCATTATTCCAGCCATTACCGGAAATATCAGCGTCCATTTGAACGCACCTTAGCGATCACACTTCCCTTCGCATGGAGCAGTTTCGCTCGATACAGTTTGGAATCTCACTTAACACGGCTGAATACCCCGTACGGTCCACCACGCAGGGACCTACAGGCAATCGGAAACACAGCCCGTGTGTACGTGATCCTGTCTTCCACATGAGTAGATTTGATTAGCGTAAGCAGAGCGTAGTAATTTTCTTTCATCGTGGGTCTCGCAGGATCGTTAGAGGTGCGTGAGAAGTAATATGTTAAAAGACCCCTGAAGTCACACTGTGTTTAAAAAAATAAACAAATAAAATAAAAAAGGCTTTAAGTGAAAGCTCTCTACTATGAGCTGCATGTGGAAAGTTTTTTTTTTGCAGTTGCCTTTGAGTGATTTAATTCAAAAACAATCAATCTGAACCACTTTACAACACCTGAGCCGAAAGAATCGACTCTTATTGGTGTGAGCGGTGTCGCTGATAAAAACTGGAAATTCCCAGTATTACAACAAACAAAGAGAGGAGAGGTTTACGGTAACAAGAGCACGGAGAAGCCGATGTGTATTACAGGTCACACACACACACACACACACACACACACACACACACACACACACACTTACACATACTGCAAATCACACTCACGTCAAAGCAAACTAAAGCAGTATAAGGACATGGTGTAGGGCCGCAAACTTTTAAACAAGCTAACTTTAGAAGACTGAAGTTAAAATGAAACTCTGGACGGAGATCAGGAACCTGCGGGTGAATAAAATAAATAAATAAAAGCAGACAAAAATCCTGGTCAAGTCTTTAAATTTTTAGAGATGGGGTAAAAAACCAACAACATCCATTTAGTTATGAATCGGGATTACTTTGTGTGGTGATTCATGTATCTGCCTTTTTACTCCAAAGCGAATTAGTCTCAAACCGACTCATTACATACGCTTACACCGGTCTCGCAACATCATGTGCGATAATTAGTCGAGAACTGTGCATTAGAAGGCCTGTGTGACCACGATAGAAGACGCTCAACCCGCGCGCTCATTCTCAAGTTCAGTTTTGAGACAGTTTTGAGTTTGAGGCGGTAAAACGTTGCCGTTTCCGTTATAATCCTACAGGTGGCGCACTTTCAATGCTACCCGTGTGGTAGGATTGAATTACGCGAATTACATTGAATTGATGATACGCGAAAATGGTATCTTTTTGTTTAATTAAATTATTGTATCGTTTGCTGCGTTTGTTTTCCAAATGAGAAAACTAACATTATAACGTACAGGCTACATTTAATTACTCATTAAACTTGTTTTCATAGAGGTATAAACTGGTAACAAAATTGGGGGGAAATATGATATCATCGAATCGGGATGTTTATAAAATCTTGATACTTATAGAATCAAATTTATTGGACCTCCCAATACCGGATACGATGTTATCATGGCACCGAGTTGTCGCGTCAGTATCGTATCGGGGAAACTGGTGATTCCCATCTCTACTTATTTTGAAATATCGTCATACTGTCAGCGTTTTTATTCACAATTTCAATCATTTCTGATTTAAAGCTTAGAGGAAACCTATATATATATTGTGTTTATGAGTATTGGGATTATATTAAATTCTACTCATACAGCACAGCTGGTGAATTGCTAGCGTGGTGCGTTTTTAGTATTTCCTTACGGGCAAAAAAGGACAAGTACAGTAAAATTCACATAATGAGAAAATATAACGATGATAAAAAAAAAGCCATTCTGGGAAAACAAACCCCTACAGAAAAGATTCATTCATACAGAAAGTGCACAGAACGCTCACAAGGCCGAGCTGCACACTAAAACCATTGAGGTACAAAGTGTTAGAGATAATAATTCTGGTTATAATTAGTGATTTGAATGATTTGTTTCAGCTCACTGATAGGACTCTTCTGTCACATAAATTGCTCACTTGTTATTTAAGATATATTGACAAATATATTTTTTTCTGAAGCAAGTGCATTTCAGTTCTCCACATGACCTTATTAGATCCTTGAACAGAAAAACGTATGAATGATACATCAAAGTTGACTCATATTAATGACTCACTGAGAAGAGTGACTCATTAACATGATCAATGACTCAGTGAGAAGAGTAGACGTAATGACTCACTGAGAAGAGCTGACTCATATTGACTCACTGAAATTAGTCAACTTGTGTTAATGACTCACTGGAACAAGACTTGTATTAATGTCTCAAGTCGACTAACTCATTGAAAAAAGTCAATTTATTAATGACTCACTAAGAATAGCTGACTCGTATTAATGACTTGCTGAAACACTGAAGAAAGTTGGGTCATATTACAGACTGAAACAATGACTCACTGAATAACTAGGATTAATAATTTACTAAAAAAAGAGTCGGCTCATGAATGGCTCACTGAAAAGAGCTGACTCGTATTAATGACTCGCTAAAAAACAAGTGGACTCAAATTAAAGACTTACTAAAAAGAACCGACTCATGAATGACTCACTGCAAAAGATATGACTCGCATTACAGACGCGCAGAAGTGTATTGACTCATTAATAACTCGCTAAAAAAAGAGTCGACTCGAAAAGAGATGACGTGCATTACTGATTCACAGAAACGCACCGACTTATATTAGTGATTCACTGAAAAGAGTCGACTTGGAATAATGACTTACTAAAAAGAATCGACTCATTATTGACACTTAAAAGAGTTGACTGGTATTAATGACTCGCGGACTCAAATGACTTACTGAAAAGAGTCGATCCACATCAATGACACACTGAAGTGTCAACTCGTATTAGTGATTATTAAAAAAAAGTAGACTCATGAATGACTCACTGAAAAAAGTTCACTTGTGTCAGTGACTGATAGAAACGCAATGACTCACGGAAGAAACTTGACTCGTATTAAAGACTGAAACAAGTCGAATTGTATTTATGACTCACTTAAGAGAGTTGACTCGGATTAATGACTTACTAAAAAGAGTCGACTCACAAATGACTCGTATTAATGGCTCACTAACACAGTAGAAGGTGGCACGGCGGGGTAGTGATTAGCACTGTGGACTTGCACCTTCAGAGTCTGGGTTCGATTCCCGCCTTGGGTCTGTGTGAATGGTGGGTTTCCTCCGGGTTCTTCAGTTTCCTTCCACGGCTTTTTAAGCATCACGCCCCTACCTCGACCTCTGTGCTTATCTTATTTACACTTAGAAAGGGGCCCAGCATCACATCTTGCCTCCAACTGTTTTCATCATAGGCAGGACAATTCTCTCTCTCTCTCTCTCTCTCTCTCTCACACACACATAGACACACACACACACAGTGTATAGACACATAGCAGCTGATTGCCTGTGACATTAGCCACGCCCACCTCTGCAGCACGAGACCCAGGGCGCTCATGCTGTGGCCTGCATTTCAAAGCGCTTTGCAGGCTTTTATCTCTGAACGAGGACGCGGATCGCTACTGGACGTCTGACGCTCGTGTCAGTGTGTGTGGCAAATCAAAGCCGATTGGTTTAACGGGCTGGAATGATCTGCGGCTGGCCCAAAAAACATAAAAAAAAGTAAAAAATAAATAAAAATGACAGCCCAATTATGTCAGAGGTCAGAGAGAGTTCAGTGTGTGTGTGTGCGAGAGAGAGAGAGGATGTGTTTTTGCCCGGGGATCTAAAAAACACTACTGGTGTTGTCACTGGTTTCACACTTCTCCCTCTCCATTTCCTCTTTTCATCATCCCTATGCGCTGCTCTCTCTCCCTCTCTCCATCTTTCCCTCGAGTCACTTTAGGATGAGTGTGACGGAGGACGACATCAGGAAAGAGTGTCGATACACGGATGTGTATCGGCTTTTATTTAACATGTCTTTGAGAAAAAAACAAACAGGCTTTTTCATTGGCTTTCCATCATTTCCATCAAATGACTTTTTACATTAAAAACGTATATATATTTTACAGTGGTACCATGCAAGCCAAATAGGGACATATGGGCGGGGCTAAACCATCATACAGTCTGTTGATTGGACGACACAATGCATCATGCCTGCGCCTACATTATTTCTCCTTTCACACGCCAACTTAAAGATTCAATAACACAATTACAATTAGGCTCCGCCCCAAATGGCTTCCTGTTTACTATACATTTATATCATATGACTTAAATAGAGTGGATTAAAATATTGGCACCCCCATGACTTCATTCCGTCTACTATTGTTATTATAAGCAAACGATGGGATTTTGCCGTCGTGCCTTGACCAGTTGCCACGATGCCCAATTAATTTCAGAAACCACGCTGGCAATAATTTGCTGTGCCCTTTTCTCACGGTGCCTTGGTGCCCTTTGTGCATTGAAATTATCAAAATATATTTGGATATCAGCTTACTGGGTGGTGTGCGCTCAGCCTGGCGCGGCACACTGCTAGAGCTACACATTTAGGCCTAATTTACATTTAAACACTGTGTGTGTATACATGTGTGTGTATATTTGAGTGCATCAAATGTTTGTAGTATGTATGTGTGAAATTTCTGTGGCTCATTAGCATTTATAAACAGTCAACTATATCTACAGTCAGCTTTTCACTCACTGAAAAGAGTCAACTCGTATTAATGACTCATTGAAAAGAGTCAATGTGCATTATGCCTCCATGAAAAGAGTCAACTTGTATTAATGACTCACTAATAAGAGTCAATGTGCATTAATGACTCACTGAAAAGAGTCAACATGCATTAATGACTCAATGGAAAACTCAACTCATATTAATGATTCACTGAAAAGAGTCAACTCGTATTAATGACTCACTGAAAAGAGTCAACTCGTATTAATGACTCACTGAAAAGAGTCAACTCATTAATCGCTCACTGAAAAGAGTCAACATGCATTAATGACTCAATGGAAAACTCAACTCATATTAATGACTCACTGAAAAGAGTCAACTCATATTAATGACTCACTGAAAAGAGTCAACTCGTATAAATGACTCACTGAAAAGAGTCAACTCGTATTAATGACCCACTGAAAAGAGTTGACTCAACTTGCATTAATGACTCACTCAAAAGAGTCAACTGAATGACACACTGAAAAGAGTTGACTCGAGCAGAGGAGGTGAGAAAAAAAGTACTAGTAATCCCACCAGACCATTATCAATTAGTAGGGTGAACTGCATTATGGGTAGGGAACCTAAGGTCAAATAATTACAAAATAAATTGTGACTGAAGAGGCTCTTGCTGTCTCAGAGACACCCGGATCCGAACGCAGAGACGAATCAGAACTACAGATCCTCCTTTTATTCTCATTGCGGCCAACTCACCTTATTCCACGAGGTCCTCGATGAGGTGACGAAGCTTGTTAAACCTCTAAAATGTATCTTGTAGGGACAATTAAAGGCGCAGACCCCGCAAGGACGAGCGTGCATCACCATTTTAAGCTCATTAAAGGCTCGTTAATGTGTGTTAGTGAAGGACCGCGTGCTTTACCCCGCAGCCCGGATAGAACTTCTCCAAGAGCCGTGCTGAGAACTTAAAACACTAAGCGTTAGATAGAGATAAGAGATGTTAATGTAGCAGTACAGCCCACGTCCACTGTGTCTGTCTCTCTCTCTCTCTCTCACACACACACACACACACACACACACACACACACACACACACAAACTAAAGCGACGGTATCCTGCTGACTCTAAAGGCTTTAAAAAGAGCCAAGACTTTGACAGTTATTCACTCCAGCAAGCCCAAAGTTTAGAACTCCGTCGCAGCACGAGTGTCGGGTTGTTGTGAGTCGATGGCAAGATTGATGCGAGACACTCGCCCGGGGTTCAGTCGCGAGGGCAGAGACAGGGCCGCCGCTCGCCCGCTTAACGCACAGTAATTAGATTGAGATCTTGGTACGGAGGAGAGGGAAAAAAAATAGAAAAATAGAAAAATAACTCTTTCAAATATAAAATTAATTAAAAATTCATGCATAATTCATAATTAAGAAGGAATCCGTAATTGGAAGTGATTAGCGGCCCTCGGCGCCAGAGTGTGACCTCCTGGATGGATGCCTCGTGTGTGTGTGTGTGTGTGTGTGTGTGTGGGCAACATTAAATAAACAGAGATCACAATATCCACAATACCTCAGAAAACAAAATGTAGATTTTGAAGATTCAATACATTGCAAAAGATAAAAGACAACAGTGAATAAGTATAGACTGCTGCAGCCCGTTGCATTCTGGGAATCTGCACCACTGATTCCACACATCGCGTTTGAAACCTACCAGAGAGCTTCATGAGGAGGTCGGTGGCCGTCTTGGTGCTGATGTCGGGGCTGAAGAGCGATGCGGCCGGGGTGCCCGGGCCCGGGCCGGGTGGACTAGCGCTGATCCTGGGCAGATCCAGTGAGCTGCTGCTGCTGCCCGGTCGCTCTCTGCCTGGTGGGAAAGGCGGCGTCAGGGCGACGTCCTGAGGCTCCTCTTTGATGTGTGCGTGATTGGAGGAGGGTTCGCCCGGGGCCTGGCACAGAGACGGAGACGGCGAGGTGCCCGCGCCCGACGCCCGCTCCGCCTCGGTTTCCTCTGCGTCGGTGAACGGCTCCTCCTTGACCTTGAGCTCGGACCGGGGGAAGTGCTGGTGGCAGCGCATGTGCAGCTTCAAGCTGAAGTGCCGCGACGAGGTGAAGGGACACAACTCGCACTGGAACGTCTCGCCCCGGTCCTGGTGCTGGTGCACCTGAAACGATCAGGATTTACTTACTCATCATGATCACTCATTCTGAAAATTATTATAGATGTCATCTTTATGCATTAGAAACTATATAAACTAAAAAATGTATTCTAGATGAAAAATCAATCACATAAAATCAATCAATTAATCGATCAATCAATAAGGTGGTGACAAAATTAAATCGACTTGTTTTTGCCTCTGCTCAGGCGTACGACGCTCGCTAACGTCATCATTCATCACCGCAGCGCGGGGATTTCATAGCATTGCTAGTAACAGCTGCTAAAACGGCTAAAGTGAGACGTCTGTCTTTCTTCCTTCCTCTAGACTTCAACACACACAGCTGACTAACTGCTTGCCGCCGTCCAGAGAGCAAAACCCCAAGAACATTTTTGGCCAAAATCATATCTATTGTTTGAGATGACGGAGTGACTGAGCAAATATAACGTGTTTTAAAACAGATGGCGCGAGAAAAGACGCGTCTGTGTGGTGATTTGTGCGGCTTCAGAGGACAGACGCGTCCACATTAGAATCAGATAAAAGTCACCTGTAATTAGGAATGTTATCCGTCATGACGTGCAAATCTGATCTGACCAAAAAAAAAAAAAAAAACAGTTTGGCTTGTAATGTGAACGTAGCTACAGTATGTGTGCGTTAAAAAAATTATAATAAAAACCTACGACTACTAATTATGACATTTTGTGCATTGATTTTATTGATTTAATATTTAGTATTACTTACAATATACTGTACTTAAAATTAAGTGGAAAATACTTCATCAGTTAATGAATCAAAACATTTAGATAATAAATAATTATAAATTATGAATTTATCAGGAATATTTGGCAATATTGATGCCTTTTATAATAAATAATTTCAATAATAAATGTCCTACAAATAAATCAATTATATAAAAAAGAAATCATAATTTCTAATAATTAATTGAAATATATTTTCAATTTAAATTTATTTTAAATTAATTTTACAATAAAAAAATTAAATATAAATATATGAAGCACATGTAAATGTAAGAAATTTTTTTTAACCAAAATGAAAAAACAAATGTAAAAAATCTTAAAATTCTAACTGACATTTCGTGCAATGATGAAACATTCAATGTTGCTCAAAATAGACTTTCCAAAAAATAATAAACAATAAATGTCATTAAATTAAATATTAAATCATAATTAAATCTAAATAAACAAATAGTAATGATATAAATTAAAAAATGTGGATTAATAACGTACATTTTAACCACTGTAACATGTTGTATAACGTTAAATCGCGGCAGCACTGACGCGGCACGAATCTCACCTTCATGTGCGACTTGAGATTGTCTTTGCGAGCGCAGCGGAAGGGACACAGAGGACACTGGTGGCTTTTTAAGCCCGTGTGGATCACCATGTGTCTCTTCCAGTAGCTCTTGCGTTTGATGACCAGGCCGCACACGGGGCACTGGAAGGGTTTCCCGCTGTCCTCCGGTGAACCTTCACGGAAATAAAATAAAATAAAATAAATAAATACGGACAAAGAAGAAATATTACACCCGCCAGACCCTGATCTTTACGAGCGCGACGCTGCTACCTTAACGCGCTACATGAGACGGTGTCTCGGGGTCGGTCAGAGGGACGGGACGGGGAGGGGAAGCGGCTGTCGATGTTGGCGAGTCCGCTCGGGCTCGTGGTTAAGTTTTATTGTGGTTAACTGTATGGACGAGTGATGGGAATAAAAATAAAAAATAAAAAAGGGGTGCGGCATTAGCATTTTTCTCACGCTTCTTGCCGCGATCCTCGATCTCGGAGGCGTCTTTGGCGTGGATTGATGCGATCGGGTCTCGCGGCGAGCTCTCGAGATGATTATTGTTGTTGGCTCTGTATCCGGTGCGCATTAGAGCTCGATTGGTCTTATTAGAAGCTGGCATGATTGCATTAGAGGCGGCCTTCATAAGTATTCCAGTCGCGTGGCTTGAGAAACATCTGGTAATCAGTGTTTGGCGAAATTGCCGCGCTCAGCCGTTCATTGACCCGGAGTGTAAAACTTCGAGGCTGCCTATTTGCGACGTTAAACCGCCATCTGTGGCCCGACCTCGTGCTGCGACGGGATCGCCGTGGAAACTGAAGGTCTTTTACGCTCATGGGAGGGAAAAAAAAAAAAAAAAGAAACGGCTTGTATACGAGGGATTGTCCCAGGATAATACCGGATGCGCCTACGCTGCTGTCGATCATTCTTTTTACGTTGGCAGGAATAAGGCTAGAAGATAACCATTTAAGTTTCTGCTTTACAACTCGTGTCCGTCTGCTTGTAAATTTACCACAAATGCCTTTTTTTCACATTTAAAAAAGTTCGTAAACGGTGCCAGTGCGGTGGTTTGATGCGAAAAGCAAGTCTGAAGTCTGAAGGAGCGGAAACTCGGATGGCTGCGTTGCATCTGAAGAGCCTGACCTACATTCCTGGGGAATCTGCTGAGATGGACTTGGTTAGCTTGCGCACAAACATGCGCGTACACACACACACACTTACACACAGCCTCTGTTTGGCAGTCGATACAGCCGAGAGAGAGAAAGAGGGGAAGAGAAAAAAAAAAAAAAACTAGTGGTGATTGAACTGAACCTCAGCGAGCTAATATTTCCACAAATATCTTTCAAAGGAAGAAAGACAAATAATAAAGGCTGAAGATTTCTTCATGCAGATGTTTACGAGACATGTACATTAAGAGGAAGGAGTCTCCAGTGTCAGCGCATCGTGAAAGTCTTCTCAGAAAGATGCGAGCTGGTATTTTTCATCCTTTATTAACTTCAATGAGAAGAGAGCGAGACGGGGGGAGAAAAGAAAAAAGAAAAAGAAAAGCTGATGAGGGAACTAAAGTCTTTACATCTGCTTTAACATAAACATTGTTTTCCACACTGTTAAGCCACGGCTTCAAATACTCTAGCTTCTTGTTCTTCGATGAAATGAAAAATAAATTAATTTTGTGGTATAAGAGGAAGAAAACGGCTCTAGAGGTGTGCCTTCATTTCTCCACCATACAGGCTATACCTTACACTTACAGGACGTGAGCATCAGTGTCACCTACACACACACACACACACACACACACACACACATGCTATTCCCTTATGCTTTATCCACAGCCTCAGGTACAGGAGTAATTATGCGCAGTAAGATCTCTCTGGGTCACGTCGAGAAGGCTTAAATAAGAGCTTATGTTCATGATGACGCTCATCGGAATGAAAATATCCCTGACGAAATGAACTCGGACTGTTGAGAGAGCATCGGATCGTGTCTATTTTTATTTTATGTTACATGAGATTAAATGAGGTCGTATTTAAAATGCTCGGAATTAAATAAAATAATAATAATAATAATAACTCGCTTTGATAAAATGCTTAATGTAACAATGTCATTTCTTGCAAAAATATGTATTGCGTACTATAAATGCTTCTGTATAAGATATACTTAAGACAAAATATGTAGGTTTGCTTACAAAAAAAACAACAACTTTAATTTCAATAGTTGTTTATCATCTACATCATTGACATTACAGCATTTTGGCAGACGCTCTTATCCAGAGTGACTCACATTTTTATCTCGTTGTACATCTGAGCAGTTGACGGTTAAGGGCCTTGCTCAAGGGCCCGACAGTGACACCTTGGTGGTTGTGGGATTTGAACCTGGGACCTTTTCAAACTGTACTCTTAACCACTGACCCACCATTATATCTTCTAAACCAGAAAAAAGGTAAAAAAAAAAAAAAATAAAAAAAAAAACTTTCAAAGTAAAAGCACACAGTGTAGAAGCGTTTTATTGCTCTTATACTCAAGCAACTATTATAACGACCATATATGGTCATAGTCATTTCCTCATCAGCCTCGTCTCTCTCTCTTTCTTCCTCTCTTTGCAAAAATACAAGAAAAATATAATACAGTGCATTGCATCAAAAAGAAACTAAAGCTTGCGGTTGCGATTCAATCAATTATTCGATTTAATCGATCTTCACAATTGAATTGTGTTTTTTTTTTTTTTTTTTTTTTACAAACAAATTATTTAGAAATATTCAAAGATCTAACATTTTTAAAAAGTCCTAAAAATCTCTCACATCTTTTTGCAGAAAACACAAACCGGTCACATTTCCTGCAATCTCACGCTTTATGAGAGTATAGCGGTATTCTTCTTCTTTTCGAGTTCATGAGCACTTGGTGCAATATCGCCACCTACCGGTCTGGAGTGAAAACAAAGATCATCCCTTTGTACTAGACATCACATTTAAATAATCAACGACACACGTTATACACAGCATTACCATGTTTACTAAATACTTTCTACGTAGTTTTTTTTTTTAAATACTTCCAAACCTGTGAGAAATACAGCTGCATGAGACAGACAAGTGCTTTTAAACTGGATTTAAATCCAACAATCTGCATGAGATTCAGAGCACTGAACTGAAACATATCATGTAATCTTGTACTGGTCAGTGACAGAATGCGCTGACACTGGAGACTCCTTCCATCAGTATGAGATAAATGTCTTCTAATAGAATACTTTGATTTGCTTCGCTTTGTACTCGTTTTGTAAAAATCTTGTTTAAAAAAGCCTTCTGTCTGATCAGACTCAGGAACTCAAGATGTGATTCAAACAAGCAAAAATTAAAAAAATAAATAAAAACAGTCAGTATTTGAACTAAGAAACAAAAAGTCAGGCATTGATGATATTCATGACTCATCTGGATATCAGGCGTCTTTCATACAGAGTGAGAATTTCCAGATGATGAAATATGAAACTGTAAATTAGGTCAGTTTTTAATATTTATTTCACATTAACGCAGATGAATAGATGAATAAAGTCTGGAATTTTATTAGCTATTTAACAAAAAAAAAAAGAAAGAAAGAAAAAAAAGAGCAGTCCCTTCAGTCTGCAGAAACAGGTCAAGGTGTTAGAATACCTTTAGTCGTTCACGTACAGGTGATTTTATGCAAACGAGGACGGCTTTAGCCAAATCGCCTGCTGTCAGCCGTCATTACGGCGCATTAAAGGAATTGTTTACATGCATCTGCCATGGTGAGGACAAGCTGTTACCTGCTTGGCTGCTGGGCTTGGTGCGTCCCTTGGGGGCGGCGGGCAGCAGAAGCTCCATGCTCTGGTTGGGCGTCGGGGCCTTGTGGTTCCTGTCTAACTGCGCTTTAGAGTCCTCGGCGTTGGCCGTCGCCAGCTGCGGCTCCTTTTTATCGGCCAGCATGTTGCCGGCGGCCCGAGCTGCCACTTCTTTAAGCAGCGCTGCAGATGAGGTCATGGAGACGAGAGACAGAAAGGGGGCGGCCGACGGCTGCTGCTGCTGCTGCTGCTGCTGAGGCGTCGGCTGTTGCTGCTGATGGCTTCGCTCTGACACTTTCTTGGAGAGCGCGGCGAGCGTGGAGCTGGCAGACTGCGAGCTGAAGGGCGACGCGAAGGAGTCGAAGCGCACCGGGTCGTCCGAGCGCCCTCCGAGTGGCGGCACGGAGGAAGAAGACGAGGACGAAGAAGAGGAGGAGGTGACTGAAGAGGAGGACGAGGAGGACGATAAAGAGGTGGAGTTCTTGTCCTGGAGAACAGCATTGGCTGCTGCTTTCAGTTTCTGGATGGCCGAGTCGGGAGACAGGCTTCCAGTCGGAGGCCATTTGTCCGCCATTCCGACCCAAACGAAGCTGGTGTTGCCCGAGCTGGCGGGTTCAGGCGGTCCAAAAGGGTCTCCGGGCTCCTGTTTCACCACGGGCACCGAGGCGGGTGAAGTGGAGGCAGAGCTAACGCCGTTGTTACTGCTGTTGGCAAGTCTGCGTGCGAGGGCGCTCAACTGCTGGGCGTGATGTGAGGACGGAGACAGCGCCAGGCCCGCAGGCGGAGACTCCGCCCCTCGGCCCAGCCCTCGCCCGATCAGCTCTCCTGATTCTATCTTTACCGAGCCGGACTCCAGGAGTCTGCGCAGGTTGCTGCTAAGCGGTTTGGAGAGTCCGTGGGCCGAGTCGCCGTACAGCGATGACACCATGGATGACAGCGAGACGGAGGATACCAGGGACATGTCCTGCGAGGACAAGGTGCGCGCGTCAAGCCCCAGAAGCTCCAACGACACTCGCTGATTAGGCGTAGTGCAGCCCGACGGGCTCCGGGCCGAGGCGGCGCGGTCCGGCCGTGCCCCGTCCTCCGGAGACACCCGCGGGTCGTCCTGCACATCGCCGTAGGATGATGTCGAAGGGCTGTCGGAATTGTTCCCGAACCAGCCGTCCTCCACCGCCGAGCTGCCCGCTAGCGCCCCGTCCTCGGTGGGCTCTGCATCTGCAAGACAGCAGAACAATGATTTTACATGCACTGCAGAAATGAAGTGTGTACCAGCGAAAGAATTAACCATAAAAAAAAAAAACATCAAGCGCTTCGATCTGTTATTTTCCTTCCACTTAATGTCTTTCATTTTCAAATGAATACATTTAAAAAAAAATTAAAAATGCCTTAAATCATGACCTTTTCCAGGTCGCGCTTTCTCGTCGCGGTCATTGTGACCAGTCTGAACATGCAGAGGGAAAAAAAACAAAAAAACAGAGTGACACCAAAAACTCTTCACCAGTGTGCAATTCGCAACGCAAGAACGACTCGGTCCTCTGCCTGTTTTTTTTTTTTTTTTTTCCTTTTTAACCATTTTTTTTTCCTTCCCAGGGTCTAAAAGAGCCTGGTGAAGGGGTTACCATGGCGACGGTCTCTTCGGGGAGGCTAGACAGCAAAGATTAGGGTAATGGAGGTTACAGAACTGCATTAATATTCATGAGGCTGCAGATACCACCGGAGAGCCAATAAGGATAGGGTTAAGGTCACTGAGGGTCATTAATATACACTTCATGTATCAATATTCATAAGCAAAACATTACAGCTTGCCAGACAAGGGCGAACAAAAGAAAGCGAATATTCCTGATACATATTAACAAAGCCTTGTCGAGAACATGTCAAGAAAACACAACAGCCAGAGCCCTGTATGTGAAACATGCCAAAACTTATCACTGAGGTCGTTTTTTTTTTTTTTTTTTTTAAACTTCCCTCCGTCCTCAGAGTGTACGGTTACGTTAAGCGTTTTAAATGGCACCACCTCCGCAGGGGCGGACAGATAATAAAGAAAAAAAAAAGCTGTGGCCGCGCAAAAGGTCAGTGCACCTCTGACACGGGAATATGATCTGTACAAAAAGAAAAAGCAAGATTCATTTGAGCGCCGTGTCCTCCGTATCGCGGCCTCCCTCACCTCGCCGACCTCGACATAAGCCCTGCGAGTTCTTCTCTGTTTACAGGGAAAAACGGCAAAGTCGTTGCCAGGCAACGTCGCCCCCGGTGACCCGCCGGGATCATTACAGTCGACACACATCTGGCCAGCAGCGCTGACTGGAGGAGGGGAAGGGGATGAGGCGTGGAGGAGACGGCTGCCTCGACCTGGCGACCGGACCGGTTCGAAACGAAAGACTTTTGTCTACACCTGAGAAGGATTTTCTGTGCTTCTCCATCCTTTCTATACTTTACTTGCTTGTATATCTTACAGACACCGCGGCGCCTGATACTGTAGACGCCGAAAAATCAGTGTGTATTTCATTTTTCAACTTAATGTACGGTGCTAAACACGCTGGGATTTCTCTTAATTTTCCACATTCTTCGTCTCACGTCAAAAACCCTTAATGTACGTTCAATCTACAGTACTATTTCCAGAAGTACGATATCTCCTTCCGCATACTCCCCCAAGCAATGTGTACCCACTTACTGCCCATTCGTTTAGTTATAATCTATCAGACGATGTAAGATGAAGCGTTTTACTAATCTTGTACCACTGGCACTGGAGACTCCTTCCATAAAAAGCAAATAAATACACAGAACTTCAAAACTATGCGGCATGGCCGGTAGACGTCCCTGTGAATGAACTGTTACTAAAGACACTATAACGTTTTTTTTTTTTTTTTACGTTAGTATAAACCAAGGACATGTTTAAACATCGCGTGCTCTCTTTTATGTGACAGACAGCCAAGAGAAGGGTGAGCACAATAAGGCGATTCTTTCACGTTTTCGCTTCACTGATTTCAAAATAGATTTTTTTTAATACATTTTTTATTTATAGGATTGCATTTCGCTAAGTGTTTAATTTAACAATGTATATTTATAAAATCATGATAGTTATAGAATCGTTATAGGATCGGTACCGAGATATTGTGATAATATCGTATCGGGCGATTACGTTCCGACTGAGGACTTAAAACGACAATCAAGCAGATTTATTGATTAAAAACACACTCACACACACTTTCACTCTCCACAGCAACATTCCGCTACTAACGCATGACACAACTGTGTCCAACAGTGTGTTTGTGTGTGTGTGTGTATGCACGTTTGTGTGCGAGTCTCGCAACGCTCGTCATTAAGATACCAGGAGCAGAAGAGGGCGAGTGTGTTTTTGAGACTGATTGTCGGTGTGTAAACATGTGCGAGTGTGTGTGTGTGTGTGTGTGCGCGTGTTGTGATGTTGCCGAGCGGTGTGGAGCTGAAGATCACCTGAGCGTAGCTT
>JAQMYL010000038.1:2342135-2352404 GCA_030014365.1 Clarias pachynema
CTACTTTTTCCATTTCTCATCTGTGATTCTCTCTCCGATTACCGAACAGGGAGTGTATTTGTCTGACGATGAAAGAAGGACAACTTAGTGTAAACAAGGCGCAAGAAACTCAACCTTAAAGAATGTGAAGTCTTAATAAGTTAGACAGAGAGTTCTGCTGTACAGACAGACAGACATGTACATGGACTTCAACCTCAAATAATAATAATAATAATAATAATAATATCACTGATTACAATAAAGATCAGCAGATTGTTTTTAGTTTTATCCATTTAACTCTGTAACCGTCAACGACTCGTATTATGTAAGTCTGTGATTATATCTAATGTTCAATACAGGCACAAACTGGGAGAGAAATCCAGATGTGTAAATATAAAAATCTTGTAAAATACACTGACATTTACATTTTCCTTTTACTAATTCTGCAAATTCTAAACTATCAGCAGCTTACTTTAATCTAAATCTACTGATTAACAGGTCCACTTAGTGTAGGGACCTGTTTTACCTAGTTCTACACAAAACTTTTACGCATATGGCCTTTTTTTATTTTGGTGAAAATGAAATTGTGTAGACACACACACACACATCTTTATTCTTCCACTGAGCGTTTCTACTGCATAATTTCATTCCATATATATGAAACTAGAATTTGAATACTGCACCAAGTAGGGAAAAAAAACTACACCGGACAACTCTGAACCTAATCTCGTTTTCTGATCCGAAAGAGAAAAAAAAAATCTAATTTGTTTTCCTTAGGCTTGAGAGAAGAACTAGAATATTTTTACTCATACTCATGATCATTTCCTGAGAGCTTTCCAAGCAAACGCATCTTGCCGGGTCTTTTCCGCGCGGCCTGAACGGGGGAGGAAAAGACAAGTGCCGCCTCAGCTCAACATTGGAAGCTACAGGTGGTCCCCGACATACGAACGAGTTCCGTTTCGGGAGCACGCTCGTAAGTCTGATTTGTTCTTAAGTCCAACAAAGTGAGTCTTATACGCCCTTGACACGAATATACAATGTTAAGCAAACCAATCCACTTGAATAAATCTGTTCCCTTTCCTCACACTGCCATCATCGGGCTAAAAATTTATCTAAGTGTTGTCTCTACACCTTTAAATCGCGAGGGGAATCCCGGACGCCATTTTGTCAGCTGTTTTCCACTGTATTGGACTGTGAATTTTGTTTTGTTGAGGATTTTCCGAAATTAGGATTATTCACCATCAGTACAGGTTTACAGGACAGACATTTTCTATCATCGTGCTCCCGGACTGATTGATTGAAACCGGTGAGGCCGACTCATTTATATATTCACTTACACGCTGAGAATATTGTACATAATTGTAAATATTGGTATCTGGTGCACTGCAGTGTCTGATTTTTGTACAATACACATGAGCTACTTCCATGATTGAACTGGTCCGTTCATATCGGCAGAAATTCATAACTCGAATGTTCGGGGACTACCTGTATACAGTATTAGCATTCGGTATCACCTCGAAATTATTCACATCAATCCTATTAAAGGTGCAATAGTCATTTTTTTTTGGTGTTCTGACTTATACAAATGACCTCAATACTTTGTAAAAGGTTTAAGCTGCAGCTTTGGCACGGCGTAAGCCGGAGCTTTATGAACATGAGGTGGCACCGTAGATAGGCGTGGGTTAAATTGAATGTCAAATCCCGTACACGCTAGCAAAGTAATGTCACTTTAACTGGATAGCCTGACTTTACAAACTGCTTTGGGGTGGTTTTGTGAATGTAAGGGATGAGAATGAGAAAGAAGAAGAAGAAAAAGAAGGAGAAAAAAAAAAGGCGGCGAAGGCGATGCTGCTGGTTTTCCCTCCCAGACCCACATGACTTGTGTGAGGTTGTCTACTGACATACTGCGGCTATTCTGCACTCAGCGGGCCATAAAAATCGGCCCGGCTGACCCGAGGTCACGGAGAGGGCACGTGGTGGGGAGGGTGTGTGTGTGTGTGTGTGTGTGGTGGTGGTGGTAGGGGGGTTGTGTTGCTGTGAACAGAGGGCAGGCTGCTTCAGCCGAGTGAAAAGCAGGCACAGAGGCCATTAGTCGATTAAACTAGGGTGCAGCCATCAATATTCCGCTCTCACACAGGCTTGCAGGAGAAGCCGAAGGTCCAACTGCTTTGACTCCGTCGCAAATGGACGAGTGCGTACGCTCCGGAGTGCACGTCTCGTTCACTGTGGGGCTGTAGGACGAAGCGCGGGCCACGTCCGTGCCCGGCTGCGGCGGACGTCGTGATACTCTGCTGCGCAATATAATCGCCAAGTATTTATAAAAGATACAACCTTTACTGTTTTGACCTACACACACCCACACATGCGTATTCCTCACTAGCTCACTGAAATGATTCAACGTCAATCAGGAGTGGGCGATCTATCGTACCCTGAGTTTACTTCCGTTTACTTTGAGGTTAGTGCGGTATCCAGTGCGGGACACACGACAAACCCACCATTTAACTGGACCTGACATAACACCGCCTTCGCTTTTCCGGGACTGATACTCTGAGCTGACATCCATACCCATCTGATTGTTTTCTTAATTTGTTTTCCTGATGTAATTCTACATTTAAACTGATACCAACAGCCCCAGGATGTGAATAAGATCCATTCCTAAGTCTGTCCTAAAGCTGAAATTGTAGACTCGTCTGAACAGTCACGTGATTCCTTGGACCTTATTTGGTGTCAATGTGTCGGATGTTTGTCTCAGGATATAGTACAGTATATATTAGAGAGGGAGGGAAAAAAAAAAATCAATAAATCGATTTATTGCAAAAATTTGTTTGCATTTGACGTTGTAAAATGTTGCAGTTCATCTATAATCCTACAGGCTCTCTAAACTGTTTCCTGTGTAGTAGAAGCAAATTATTTGCTTTTATTTAAAATAACTAGACGTGCCTGTGACTTCATTCGAGTGGAATTTAATCGCGCCATCTGTTGAACTTTGATGTGTTACTGTCAAATCCGCGGAATGAAGATGTGAGATCGCGTTTATTAAGTAGATTTCAATCGCACACTCAAAAATGTACAGCGCCATCTGTTGAATTTTGAGATGAACTAATGATTTTTTCAAGGTTGATGTTTTTACGATATAAGGGCGTTTTCTGTTTAAATTTCAAAAGTAGCATATTTTCTCTTCCCGCGGGCCGACTGTGATGAAACAAAGCCTATATGTTACCTCAAGCTCGGCCAAATACACCTGTGAAAACCTCATTAAAATTTGTCCAGTAGTTTTTACGTCATGCGTGAACAAACAAACAAAAATACACAAATTCCAAAAGACTATCTTGATTTCCCCAAAATAATTTTTGTTCAATGTACAGCCATGTCAATTTTGATATTTAGAATATTGTGATATTTGCAGGATCGGAACATGAATTGAATCAGCACCCAGGTATCGTGATTACACCGTATCACGTAACCCCTGGTGATTCCCCTCCCTAGTACATATTTTACCCTGTCTGCATATTAAACTTTTAAATGCTTTATAATTCACTAAAACATCTTAAAAATAAAAAATGCAATACATAATATTAATACTAATAATAAATTGTTGCACATTTGTATGTGCACTTTATGTTGTTTTGTTGCATAGTTCTTAGATAGTTTTGTTAATTTATGGTGCTAATATGTGTCTTAGCTAGTTAGTTTTGTTAATTGATGGGTCTTGGAGGAATAATGTTTCGTTTCACTGTGTAATGAACTGTATATGATTGACATGACGATAAAAGCCGACTTGATTAATAATAATAGACAACAACTTTTACAAAGACTGATGATGTTCCATCTTTTTTCCGATCACTTTAACTCATCATCTCCACTTTTTGGGTTTTTTGATTCATCACCAGCACTTGTGTAGGATTTACGTTTGAGAAGCGTGGTTAGAATGGAAAGTAAGTGAAAATTTAAAGCAAGTTAAACACTGAACACAGAGCTAATCACAACATGACTGTATAATAACCAACCGAAACGAAGCAAACCACTGTGAATCTCTAGCGTTTTTATTTCAACAGGCTTCTTCAGCTTGCGAGTACGAGTTGTCCCCAAGTCAGATGTCCTTAACTAGAGGACTGTCTGTACAGATTTATAAAGTACTAGTAATGCACCATTTTCCCAGCTGTTCATCGGTAACAGCTGATATTTGCCTTGTTCACCAGATTTTGACCTAACCAGCTGTGCTATAAGCGGTGCTACAGTATAATACCTCAAATAAAAAGGGATGATGTGCACTCGTGTCAGGAAACGACGGCTGTGCTGGAACACTTCACTGTCTCGGAGAAAATATCCATTCTGGCGATATTTCAAGAGTTAGTTTGTTATATTTTTTTAATCACTTTTACATTTAGATTCAATTACGTTTATGTTTCTCAAAAAGCTTTTTGTTGTGCTATGTACTGAAAAAAAAATCTTATTCAGTGTGGAGCTGTATAGGAAGATAAAAAGCCAGTTGAAAAGTCTTGTTTTTCACCAAAACAAATCTGCCTTGTAAAGAAGGTTATATTAAAGGTTTTATTTCTTTCATTAATTTGATTGACTGAAAAAAGAAAGTGTGATTTTCGGCTTTAAAACTGTTTGAGGATTTTATTTGTAATTTTTTATAATGAAGATTCCTTGGCACAAAACAGGAAATACCACAAAAATGGCATTGTTCTGAGAGTCGGTTTCGGGCAAAATAATTATTTTATATTGTTTTGGTATCGACCCAGAATTTCTAAACCACACTGTATCGTAGCTGAGCTACAGATCACGTGCACAGAAGCACGAATCGGAGCTGAACGATCTCACACAGATTCTGTTGTATCCGACAAGTCAGTCGGGCCTTTCCGGTTCATTGTGACATCACCGCACGTCTCTGCCGACAAACTAATTAGCGTGTGTGAAAGATCTCAGGTGGGAAAAAAAAAAGAAAAGAAAAAAAAATCTGGTGAAAAGTGCCGTGGCTTTCCCTGGACTCGGAGGGAAGTGCTGCGACTCGTTCTGGAGGCGGCAAAACCCGAAAGCCAAACTAATTGGCACCCTTTTGGCAGCCATTTCCTGGCGCTCCCAGTGCATGCTGGGAGCGAGTACTGTTAACACGCGAGAGAGAGAGAGAGAGAGAGAGAGGCAGTGGAGCGAAGTGTGAGAGAGGGCGGGTTCAGGGGATGGAGGAAGATAAGGAGTGGTTGCCGTTAATGAAGTGTCCGTCGGCTATGCTAATTAGTCCGCCTGGCGGGGCAGTGCTGTCTTATTAGCGCACGGTTGAGAAAATGGCGGGAATCACTCTCACTCTCTCTCTCTCACATACACACAGATTTGGGTCTCTCGCTGTCTCGAGTGACTAACGGAGCTCAGCAGGAGGTGGTGGGGGGGGGGGAATCCTGCTAATTGGGGATCTCTCACAATCGGTTCTGTCTCAAGAGGAGACCAAACGAGTCCAGACTGATGAACCGACAGCCGTGTTGTAGCTTGAAACCGCTCCAGTTTGACAAGGTTTGGCTTAGTGTGTGTATATATATATATATATATATATATACATATATATATATATATATATATGTGTGTGTGTGGGTGTGTGTGTGTTCCAGGATTGACCAAAAAAAGTCTACGTTTCCACATGAAATGTAAAGCAGCTGGAACGCTGCTGCGTCGTCGTGTGTGTGATTCTTTTCACGGTGCTGGAAACGAGGCCTCGCTCGCAGCACGGCCCTCGCTATATATAATGGCGGCCATGTTGTAACGAGATGTACTACATATTACCATCTGTGTATTTTCAGCATGGCCTCGGCGCTCTGCGGGTACGCCCGGCTCCGTGCCAGAGGTGAGAGTGCTCTTGGAAGAGGAACGAGGCGCCTTTTTGCCTGGAGATTTCTGAAATTCCTCTTTGCAGATGGAGCGCCCTTTCGCTCGTCCGTTAAATTTCCCTCCTCCACCTCTTTTGCTTATGGAGACCACACACACACACACACACACACACACACACACTCGTGCGCGAGAATAGATGTAGAAAAAAAAAAAAAGATCGCGAGTTGAAAATGAATCATCCCGGATTTTACTTCGGAGCTCTGAGTTGATGACTGCGGGGCCTGGAGAGGAGGAGATACGCCGCGAGTGAGGAGAATGGATTGGGCACAAAAATAAAAAATTTACAATAAAAAAACACAAACAAAATAGAAAACACGAGGATGTGTGTGTGTGTGAACCAGAGTGATAAAAGTAGCAGTGTGAGAGCAGCGGAGGGACTGAGGAAGCAGAGGTGGGTAAGAGTAGGTGTTATGACGCTCGTGGCACTAACGGGCATTTGCTCCGGCGCCGAGGCCGCCTACCCGGGCAGGGACGGGGGTTAGCGCTGCCAGGGGAAGCTGTCCAGCTACTGTAAATCACGCTCCATCCTACTAACACGTCCAAACCAGAGCCACCCAGACAGACAGGCAGAGAGAGAGAGAGAGAGAGAGGGAGGTGGTACTCTGGAAGAAAGAAAAAAAGAAAAAGGAGCGCTGGTGTCTTCTTTTTTTTTTTTCTTTTTTTTTTTTAGTGATATTGGTTTGACAGCAGCTGGGAGTGCAGCCTGAGGCGGTAGCTTCCTGGACGCGAGCCTGTCACTCAAAACGAGGGACACTAATCAGGAAAGAGGGAGGGAGGGCGGCTTCTCAAGCATTAGACGGAAAGGACTAGGGAGGGAGACTGTTACAGAAAGGCAGAGAGAGAGAGAGAGAGAACGAGAGAGAGAGAGAGAGAGAGAGAGAGACTCCTCTCTCATTTACATGCAGGTCCAGGAGGACGGCGCGCTGATTCCTTTTTCCAATCTCCATGTTAAACGGTGGCCAGGGCGGCCCATGGTTACCGTCGCATTGTTCTCTGTCCGTCGCATCGATACCCGTCGCAGACACGTGAGCCAGATAACGGCTCTGAAATAAACCGGGGAAGAAAAAAAAAAAGAAAAGAAAAAAAAACCTGTCGGGCCGGAGGAGGAGGAGGAGGATGCTGGAGTGCGAGAGTTATTTTCGTCTCTCCTGTACTCCTGGTGTATTGCGAGTGTATATGTGTGTGTGTGTGTGTGTATGTGCATGTGGATGGAGCCAGGTGTGTGTCGGACTCGCGTTGCACTATCCCCTCGACAAATCATTGAAAAAAAAAAAAAAAAAAAACAGAGTAATGATCACTATGACAACCGTGGCTGTGCCTTTGGCAGGGAGGAGAAGGCTGACATTTCATGTTGACCTCGAAGCTGAATTGAGGCATCACTCAAATCGAAGGCTGTGTTTGAGCCCGAGTCGCTGGCAGGCTGGGGGGAAAGTAAAAAACAACAACAACAACAACAAACAAACAAAAAAAAACAAAGCGGGCGAGACTTCCAGTGCGGCGGAGCTTGAGGTGGGATAAGTCTGGAGGGCCCGCGATACGCAATACGTACAGTACACACACACACACACACACACACACACACTGATCAGGTTTCACACAGGATTACCAACATGACTGGAAGCACTTAGAAGCTGAAGGACCTCAAGCACCAGTTGGTTGAACTTGGTTACTTTTTCCCTTTAACGCACTGAACTGAAACTAAACGTTAAAAACTAAACTGATGCTAATTCTGAAAATGTTGGTAATTAAAAACAAAAGATTGACCGATCAAAATAAGGTCTTTAATGAGTTTAATGTTTTACATTTAATTCTGTGTTGCTATGAAACAGAAACTTGAAGAGGAGTTCAAAAAGCATCGGTTATGAAATCTATATACGTTTAAGTATGTTGCTGTAATTTTTGACAAATTAATCTTTTATTTTTCAACATGAAGCCTATTTAATTTTGTCATTATTCATATTTCAAATGATGTCAAATTTTTTGGGACACCCTGTATTTAGAGGAAGCGATGTTGCATTGACCGTAAAAATATTTTATAAATAAATAAACATACAGCGAGCGAGTGTAGTCCAGTCTCTCCATTATTTTATAAATTTTTTTGGACGTTACATTATAGTATATCCACATCTGTACCTCACATCTTCAACACTTCCTCATACCTTGTCACCTTACAGATTTTACGTCTAACACCACAACGATACTCGAATACTAATTCTGCACAAGAGTCTTGTTTCCGTATTTATTTATCCTCACGCCTGATCGCTCCGCACGCTCGTATTTCCGATTGATTAAAACGTTTGTAATCGTTCATATCTCGAACGCTACGGCCGCATTCCTCTTCTGATCTGGTTAATATCTTAACGAAAAGCAAATAAACGAGGCTAATTAAACTAGACGCTGTCTGGCCAAAGCATGCGTTCTTCGTTTGTTGCTCGGGGTTGCCAGGTCGACACGATTTCCATCTAAACTAATTCTAACATTAAGGAAAATGAACATATAAAATGTTACTTGGCGACTGCTGGTTTGTTGTGTCTCAAAGGATGGTGTGAGAGTCTGAAGTCCTGCATTCGTCGATTGAACCAGAAATTTTTTTTTATGTGCTTATGTCGTCTGTGCAATGTTACGCTAGCGTAAACAGCGTAGCTGTATCTCGTATCTCGTTAAACATCCTGAACGTTTTTAAAGGTGGAATGTGGGCTTGATTACATTTTAATGACTTGATATATATATAAACACTGTTTTTTTATGACAAGGTTATTATTTTATTATACTTTATTATACGGTCTGCTAAATGTATCATTAGATATACAGAAATATCAACAAGAAGGCCAGTAACCTTGCTGTACATCGTATCCTACACTTTTTATAAAGTTTCAGACTGTAAAACTGATGAATGCACTTATAAAGTACTCCTTGATGCTGGTTAATGCTTTCACTATAAGAAGACACGACACACAGAACACTTCAAGAGATTACTTTAAGAAATGTCTGATTGCAAGCAGAAAAAAAACATACATACAGTGGAACCTTGGATTACGAGCATAATTCTTTCCGGAAGTGGGCTCATAATCCAAAACACTCGTAAACCAAATCAAATCTTCTCATAAGAAACTCAAATTATTCGTTCCACTGCCCAAAAAAATAAATACATAAAAATAATTAATACAAAATATAAAGTAAAAAAGAAATTAACCTGCACTTTACCTTTGAAAAGAATCGCGACAGAGCAGTGTTTCTGTGTAGAGCAAAGAGAAAGAGTGTGGTTGTCTGTGTGTCTGTGAAGGCGAAAGTAGGAGGGGTCTGTGTGTGTGTGTGTGTGGGGAGGGAGGGATAGGCTGATACAGAGAGAGAAGATGGATCTTTAACCTCTCTAATGAGACTTGCTTTTGCTTTACACGCATGCTGTACACACACGCATACAGACACACACGTGGTCACAGTGTTAAAGTAAACAGTACACGCGTGCATGGATGTTGATTATACCAGTAAGAGACGCGCACTAAGACCGAGCAGGGGAGACAATTTCCCACAATTCCGCAGCGCAAGAGAGAGAAAAAAACGTTGGCTCAGCGCATGCGTGATACATGATACTCGGTGCTCGTAAACCAAGACTTGTTTGTTTTCCAAATCAAAATTTATTAAAAATCTTTGCTCGTCTTGCGGAACACTCGCAAAGCGCATTACTCGCAATCCGAGGTTCCACTGTATTTATTTATTTATTTTTAAAAAGTAATATTTAAAGCAATAGTTATATATAGGTCAATGTATGAAAAGCAAAATAGTAGAGGATTTCTAAAATCACATCTATGCAAGTTTACGTAAACGAGATTAGATTTGCTATACTTCTCTTTTTTCTGCATTATGATTGATTAGAAGAATTCAGTCTCGTCTGTGATTGGTTAGAACTTCCCTGAGCCAATCCTAGGGCACAAAAGTTTGCTTTAAAACCAGTTTTGACTCCTGTAAGCCTTAAAGCCCCAGAGCATTTTAGCCATTTTTTGCATTAATATACATTATAAATTTTTTTAAATAAATAATAGGGCTCAGGATTGTTTAATTATAGGAGTGACGTATCCTTTTTTTTTCAGCACAGACTAGGCATTATGATGAAATTAATTTTCATTCATTTTAACCAACTATACCGACATGACCGAGCGAGATAATTATTTTTTAGAAAATTGTCACACAGGCAAAGAAACAGCACAGAATCACATGATCACGTTTTCATAGTTAATTTAGGTTGTTTCTATGTAAAAGAAAAAAAGGATAATCACATAAGAATTTGATGAGTTCGACATTTTTGAAATGTCATCCCCACAGTGGTTAAATTTCCACGTTTCAAAAGTAATGATAACCTAGTTTCTACATGACATACACTACTAGTCAAAAGGTTGGACACCCCTTCTA
>JAQMYL010000038.1:2363428-2373428 GCA_030014365.1 Clarias pachynema
AATCTTTCCTCTGAACATGTCCAAACCACCTCAATCTGGCCTCTCTGACTTTATCTCCAAAACATCTAACATGGGTTTTCCATGTAGGATTCGATTCATGCCCGGGTACGCCGTATCATTTTTGAGACCACCTCTTCAAGCAGACTCGGGGACGGTTCCCAAGCATGGAACGATTGTGTTTTCACAAATTAAAATGGACCAGACTTTGGGGTCGAGTGTTCTCGGAAACGATCCCGGGGTCCCTAATGTGAAATCGCCCTCAGAGAACACCGCCTGTAGGACTATGGAGGAATGGCGAAGGTATTTGTTAATCTTCTACAACAGCGCGATCGAGGGTTGTGCTTTTCAAGGACAGCTCTTTAAACGTCGAGGAACTGATACAACATGGTGGAATATTCTGTTTTTTTTGCTCACTTGTATGTGTACTTTTGGTTTTGGTGTTTACACCGAATCCCAGTTCACACTCGGGGCCAGCGGGACCAGAAGTGGACGACGATAAGGACAGGTGTGTGTGTGTGAATGGGTTCTAAAGTGTCTCGGGGACATGCTCAAGACTTTGGGATGCTGTTTGTCTGGTCGAACTACTGGTCCGGAAATAAACAAAACAAACAAACAAACAAAAAAAACAAAGCTTGATTTTGGATACGTGTCCCCAACCTCTCCTCCTGGTGCGAGTCCTCCGTGTTGGTTTTTCTCTCACCGACATGCAGGCCGCAACCTGATTCGACATGTTTGTGTTGTTTTGTTGGCGACCACAACAACACTGACGGCGGTGCTTTTTTCAAACCAGTTGATTGTTGTAGTATTACATGTGGGGGAAGGGGTTTGTGATTTTATTTTTTCCACTACAGGTGACAAACAAACCTGGAGGCCATTTCAAAGTGTTAAAAGGGGAGGAAGAAAAAAAGGGGGGGGAAATCTCTAGGCCACACCACATCCATTAACTTGTCCAGGTTGGACAGGAAGCACAGACTGTCACAGAGTAACAATCTCGAAGTAATGGCAACCTCACTCTCTCTCTCTCTCTCCAACATTCTCGTAACACTGTTCTCCTCCTCCAATATGGCTACGGACATTCTCGCTAATAAATCATGTCCCTTGTCTTTCTTGGCCGGATAGGGTCATTGGTTAGCGTTAGCGGGCTGTTAAAGGCCAGACCGCAGGGCCTGGACGTGCCCATGTGGTACAACATCAGGAAAAAAAACAAGAGCACCTCCAGATCTCTCCTCTAACTCTCTCTCGCTCTCTGTATCCCTCAGTCTTTGTGTTCTTTATGAACCCGTGCCAGCACCGTCCCTGCGAGATGGTCATTAATCCATCCGGAGCCGTCGACTGCCAAAGGGCTGCGACTTGCCGACATGTGGAAAATCGTTTTCCCCTGTTCAGGTACTAGTCTTCTGTGATATGTGTGTGTGTGTGTATGTGTGTGTATGATGTGTGTGTGTGGCTTGTTTTCGTTCGCCGTCGAACGCCAGACCGTTGCGTTACATCCTGAGATGATGTGACTCGGCGGCTGTGCTGCGCCTCCCGTGCGCTTTGATGGTGTGAGGTGGGTGGACGACTCCCGCGAAATCTGTGTTTTCAAAGACTCGAGTTATTTCAGGCGTTTTTTTTTTTCTTCTTCTTCCTCTGTCAAGTGGTTTCTATAATGCGTCGTCTATATGACCTCGTCGCTTCCTGTCTTTCTAGCCACAAAACGTTTAACAAAAAAAAAAAAAAAAGAAAACCTGCTCCCGGCCTAAAATAATCTCGAGGCCCCGACTTACACAAACATAGAGAACTGCTTCACTGTAAGCAAAAAGAAACCAGAACAGATGTGAGGCGTCTGAGGGGGGGGTTGGGAGGGGGTCTTGATGCCGCGCCGGACGGCGGGAGTGGGTCTGCTCAGACCGGAGACCGGATCGACTGCATCCTTGAGGACGTGTATATTTCAGTTTTGTTTAAGTTTCACGGCGTTAAATGTAAACGTGAATGGATGGAATGTACGACTGTACAACACTGGTGGTATAAGGAGAATAAAACCTTACAATACATTAAGGCATTTGGAAGAATTAAGGGACTTGCTGAAGGGCACAACAGGGGCAACTTGGAATTTAACCTGGGACCTTCCAACCTGTAGTCCAATGGCTTAACCACTGAGCTACCCCTGACCCCAAGTGCCGTTATTGGGGAAAACACTCACACACTTCCATTTTAGCGTTTAGTACGAGTGATATCACGGATGTGTAATTGCTCCACCGCTCCCTTCGTCATATACGTACGAGGTTTATTTAGCGGTCTTGATTAAGGACTTCAGTCCCCTCCCCTCCAACAACAAACCCCTTGAATCATTCATCAGTCCCTGGAGCAGGATGAACGCTGCTCGTCGTTTGTGTGCATTTGTTGTATGTATTAACGCGTCCTGATGAGGCTTTTTCCTCCTCCTCCTCCGCCTCTCGTCTCGCCTCTCTCTCTCTTTAATTACGAGTCAGTGTGGAGCCTTTAAGACTATACCTGTGATGAAAGCCAGGCGGTCCAGCGCGCCAGATTAATCTAAACGTTCTGGTTGGCTGTGCGTGGCTCGAGCTCTCCTGTGTTTTTGCGGGCGCCCGTTCGCCAGGGCGTCAGCCGCCCCTTTTCGCATTTGCCCTTTAATTCTTTTCTAAGTGAAAGCCCTGTGTATCATTATTCGCTTCAGCTGAACCAGAGAGAGAGAGAGAGAGAGAGAGACAGACAGAGAATTAAGAGTGAGAGAGTAGAGAGAGAGATCAGCTTGGTGGAGGGATAAAAGGAGGAGGAGGAGAGCAAGAAGAAGGGAGGAGGAGGGGGTTTCTTGGCAGATATTCCCAACAAATCGGATGCCAAGAGCGAAATGGAAACCTCCCCTCATTTTCCTCTCCTCTTAATCCAATGTTTTCGAGCCCTACCCCAGCCAAGGTCATTATAATCATAGAGGAGTGGAAGAGCGCCAGTGACCCACCATTACAGTAAGGTACAGAGCTACACACACACACACACTGCTCGATCCGCTCTGCCGTCAGTTTGGTAATAATACAGCATCCCTGTAACGCTCTGCCGGTTCCTCCATTTGCAAAATGCAGATGCCCTCGGAGCTCGAGAGGGCGCAGGAGAAGGGTAGAGCTCTTCCCCATAGGGAGACATTTTAGCTGATGGCAAAGGTCAGGGTGTAAGAATGATACGGGCTGCGGTTTTCTACAAAATGGAGGCCTTCAAGAGAGACAAAGAACAGTAGAGAAAGAGAGAGAGAGAGTGAGAGGGATAAAGAAAGAGAGAGAGAAAGAGAGAGAGGGAGAAGGAGAAGGGAAAAGAAAAAAAAAGTAGTAGTAGTAGTAACCTTATTCAACCTCTGTGGCTTGGTGCAGAGCTTTTAGAAATATCTTAATAACACGCTAAACATTTAAGACTCTTCGATCAGTTATGAAGCTCGGCGAACTTTGACCTCACGGCCCGATCAAAGGGAATGAATTATCCGACATTAATACGCGGCGAGGTTATGAAAGCCGACCGGTTTCGGTCCCTGCGGGATTCGACGCGGCCCTTGAGCTAGAGGTTTTATATTTAACCGTGAAAAGAGAAGGGCGCGTGACCTCACCTTGGCCTCGGTGCCTTCTTGCACACTTTCCGCGTGACACGGGAGTTCGAGCGAGAGAGAGAGTGTGTGTGTGCTCTCGTTTACAGAGGTAGAGACGCCGAGGAGAGAGCGAGAGAGAAAAGGGAGGGGAAGCTTCTTGAAACTGAATTTGTAAGTAGAGGAGATCGGATAGGAATTGACAGAGAAACATTTTGACATTTGAAAGAGAGAGAGAGAAAAAGACAGAGAAAGAAAGTTCAAAGTGATGCACACGTTACCATTTAATGACGATCTCTGAGCTGTGAAGCTTTGGGGAACAATTTTGGAGCGAACAAAGGTATGAGCAAAACATAGTTATTCGAATACAGCGGGACCTCGGCATATGAATCCCCTACCTTACAAATTCTCGCCTAAAGAAATTTCCCCGTTGTGGGGATACGACTGAACGGCGTGAACGCGTGCTAACGTCCAAAAAAGCCAAGACATGCAAGTTTACAAATTTTACGGATGTTTTTCAGTCGGCGAAAGTTTTTTCGAAGGAGTCAACCCACGATACCAACGTTGGCTTTTTATTGTCACTTTTTTATTTTTGGCGTCCTGAAAGGGATTATCCTCGTTTACATTATTTCTTGTGGGAAGATTCATATCGCAATATGGATTTTCTCATTAAGAACTCGTATGCTGAGGTTCCGCTCTACACTACTTGACATTGCTTAGTGGCCGTGACAGTATTTAAGGTTTGCGTCCTGTTCCACAAACCTCTGATTATGATGATTATTTTTAACGTCGATTGGTGGTGGAGCAATGCAACGATATTATTGTATCGTAATACGATATTTAGGTTTTTCAACAAACTTAAATAACCGGTAGAGTTAATGTAAAGTTTTATTCTTATATTTAACATCTACAATATTAATTCATTAACAAAAAAAGGTCTATTAAATAACTTTTGGAGTAACTTTTGGCATCTATTCTCAGAATATATCAACCAAGTGTGTGTGGTGATAACTAACGATATATCACACCACCGATGTTATATCGTATTGCTCAGCCCTAATATCATTTAGATATCATTTATTTTTAAAGACGTGCTATAAATAAACCCCTGAACGAGTACATTTCGATATACAGTATCACGATACCTCCATGATATCTCCCTGCTTCCGCTTGTCAAATATCTCTCGTAGCGTTACACCTCCGCTCGACTTTACTGTGCAATCGCTCGCAGCCTGTTCTTCTCCTTCCTTCCTGGAGAAAAGCTCTGAATAAATAAAACTCCAAGAGTTTATATACATCAGTCATTTGTGCTTGAGAGGAAGCACGTTTGCTTAAAATATATAAATAAATAAAAAAACCCAAGTCAGACTTCCTGGCTGAATTGAAGAAGTACTATTAGTGGAAGTTCCTCTCCTTCTGCCTCTTTGCTCGGAGGAGTTCTTCGATGACCCCTGCTGATCCCTGGGAATACATTCTGGGAAAGGAGCGAGCGCTAACAAACTACTGTTAACGCTGAAATCTTCCTGGAGTCTGAGATGTTCTCCGGGCGGGATGGTTCATCATGAGTAACTCTGTCTATCTCTAAGGGGTTAATCTGATTGCTGGATGCTGTGATGGGATGGTGGCCGGGTCGAGATGCTCTCCCTCAAGCTCAGAAAGGAACGTAGACGTGATTTGACTCATCACTGACGTCGTACCGCCGGGTCAGGGGAGGTCGTGTTAACTGACAAATATAAAATAAGGTGTTCGAAAAACACACACACACACACACACTACATCCTGACACACACTTCCATACAGCTGTTCAGTGGCTAAACATGAACTATGACGAACGCAGCTTGTTCAACATGACGGGTAATGATTTACTGTAACACGGTAAGCTTTTGTTTGTAACCTTTAACGTCTACCATTGACCTTTGTGATGAAACCAGGAATTTTAAAGTTTTTAAAGGTAAAAATTAAAAAAGTGCATCAGAGCATTTTAAGTCCCAATTACGTAGCTATCATTACTTTTTAAAATGCGCTACAAAGCCAGTGATGAAGATAAAAGTGCGCTAAATTATTTTTAATTCTGAAAGTGTTCAGCCTGGATGTACAGTAGTAACCTTGTAAATGAATCTTTAAGCCAAATAAAAAATTCTCACCTCATTTAGAATTAACTTTTTACAATTTTCTCCTCTTTTCTCGCACCATGAATGCTAATTGGCCAAAAAAAGTCCCCCGAACATTTTCACGAGAGGGGTGATTCACATCCGATGAATCCTGTCTCAGTTGTTTAAAATTTTTTTTTTATAATTTTAAGAATCCACGACGGGCGTGAAACAAACGAGGCGAGTCCTAAACCTTACAATAACGCGCAGCGCATCATCTCCTCGTTTTACAGGGTGCCATTACTTATTACGTTCAAAAATACATACATTTTTCATTAAAAATTGGTGTGTGTGTGTGAATTGAATAAATGCAGGTCAGCATCGTCAGTGTTGGGGGGAAAAGCGTAAAAGATTATTTGAGCAAATTTCCAAATAATTTTTTGTTTTTTTTTCCCCAGAAAACATTATTATAAAAACATTATTATAAAAAAATAATTTAAGATTCAGGTGTTAGTTGGTTCCTGTGCTGTTTTTAATTTGGAGAATAAAAGTGAGGCTAATATGTTTCTCATTAATACCTTGTGTACTACCGAAAAAAGACAAATAAAAAATAAAAACTATATTTTATTGAGTATTAAATAAATCAGAATGCCGCTTCTCTCAGTACAACAATTTCCTTACAGTTACTTTAATCGCAGCATTTCTTCCAGTTTCTCACTTAAGTGGTAAATCTTTCACTATGCCACACACTCTCACACACACACTCTCGCCGTTCTCCCGCTAGCTCGTGTCAGGTCAGTCGGAGGAGGACGTTAATGCATCCTGACAGCTTGTCAATCACGTCAGTGGTGCTCTGGTTCACTGTGATGTCACTTCACTATTTGTTTTTTATTTATTTATTTTTTTTAAAGATACACTTCGAAGGACAAGCGCGTCACTACTGTCCCGATCAAAAACGATATGATAAGACACGATCGTGAGAAATAAGGGGCTTTCTGTCATGTCACTTGTTCTTCGCTTTAGTATGTGGGTTTATATTTAAGATTCATGAGAAATGAGATCCAGAGATCCTTTATAAAAATGCAACGCTAAACCGTTAATGTTAATGTAAAGAGCTTTTCTCTTTTAACCGGAAAGTGTTTTATTGCTCTTATACTACAGTTTCCCAACGATTATATATTTTATATTTATTTATTAAAAATGCATTTGTTTTTTTTTCCTCTCCAAGATTAGATCTTTAACACTTACGTGTGTCGACATTAAAATATATCTTGAAGCTTCGCCCTCAGGATATACACAATCAGACACAAACATCGCTCTGAAACTTTTTTTTGCTAAAGTCTTGACTTAAAGGGGCGTTAGGAAATACTCTCAAATAAGAAACTAACTGTTTTTTTTTTTTTTTTAGAGTTGCAGTTGAATGAGTGGAACTGAATCGGATTAGATTTTAGATGTTTTTAATCACTGAGCCCGCCTTCTTTTCCCAACGCATGTACACAAAGCTCCGCCCCCCCCAAACGTAACTGGATTTGATCAGACTGCATGTAAATCCGATTTTGCTTCACAAATCTGAACTTTAGAGACTGACTGTCCACACTGTTATTTGAAAATGAACCGGTCTGATCTCTGGATGTGGTGCAAAACAGTTTCAATGTGTATTTTTTATTTTAACCTGTTCAGACTACAAGAAAGCAATCTGATTCTAATCTGATTTAGGTAACAGTCTGAACGAGGCATTACAGATAAGATTATCTGGAATGAACATTGAAAAGTAATAATTTCTGAGGATGTGAAGGAGAATGTGGGGAGCATGTTTACAAAATGATTGACAAAACGCAAATACAAACAAACTGGAAGGCAGATTTACACCAAAAAAAAAAAAAATAGACACCATCATATTCTTTAGGTTAAGAAAAAAAAAAAACAGAATGCCGCACTCTTAAGGAACGACACATCGTACGTTTTCATCAGTTTATAGTTACTATCAAACGTCCGCGTTGATTTTGTCACGTATCTTAAAACAGCTATAAACACTCACTCCCTCTCTCTTACCTGAGTTTTTGACGTTAATGAGATGGGGGACAAAAATTCAAAGCAAAGCACAAACAGCTCTGTTCTGAAGACGGTGCTGAAACTGGAGACTCCTTACTTTAACGTTAAACATTTCCGCACGGGAACCAATAACAACTCGACAGCATAACAGATTATTTTCATCCGCGATGCAAGTGAATGATGTTGCAGTTCCTATAGAAACGGCAACTTATTTAGGCCTTTGAGTGGCGCGGCGTTAACGAGCTCGAGAGAGCTGATTGGATGAGCTTTCTCGAGGAGATGAGAGGGAGGGAGGGATGAGGGACACTCTAGCGCTCTCTTAAAAAAAATCTATCACGTCTCTAACCGATCACGCAAGCGGAGGGACCGGAAGGATCCTGAGTGTGAGTAACGTTCTTCCCGACGGTGCGTGAGCAAGCAGTTTGAAAAGATGCGTTTGGCTGGCGTCAGGAATCACATGACAGCCTTTGCCCTCCCTGGTTGGTAGAGAATTAATGATGGGTATGAATCAGCTACGACTAAATTAGAAGGGAAAAACTGTTCAAAACGAAACAAGAAAAGGAAAGAAAAAAGAAACGAAGAAGTAACTTATTTCATTAATATAAATAACCGTGTGATTTTTGCCTTAGAGAGAAACGATTCGACGAGGATTCTTTATAAGTTTGCATCATGAGACCCTGAAGATGTAACGAAGGTGTTTTCAAGAGCGCACATGCGCATCCGAACACAGTGTTATCAGGTTATTACTATGTGCATAGATCACTTACACCACTCACTCAAGCTGTTGCTTACACCATAACTTTGGAAGCACTCACTCACTCATCGCCTATAACACAGGGTCACAGGGAGCAAGGAGCCTATCCGAGGAGACTTAGGTCACGAGGCGGGGTGGACACTGGACACACATGGGATAGAAGAAGAGCAATGCATGCATCTCTCACACACACACAGTACAGGCAATTTGGGAATGGCAATTATCCTAATCTGCATGTCTTTGGACTGTGGGAGGAAACCGGAGTATCCGGAGGAAACCCACCAAGCACGAGGAGAACGTGCACACACACAGAACACACACAGAGGCGGGAATCGAACCCGGACCCTGGAGGAGGTGCAAGGCGACAGTGCAAACCAAAACAGATCGGTGTCTTTCTTCAGTGTGTATTAAAGCCTCAGCCGGCTGCACGCGCTGCTCTCTAGCGGCCATCGCATGTGTGCACCACTCCCCCCCCTCCAAATCCTCCTCTTTAGCTGACAAATGCAACATCCTGGTTGACCACGGGGTCATGAAATGTGTACAGGATAACATACAGGGACACACATGGGACACGAGAAGAAAGAGAGCATGCGTGCACACAATCCGTGCAGGAGAATAAGAAACGTGCAGAATTTTTTTGTTATTATTATTTTTATTTATTTAATGCAACAATGCAATGCATTATACAGGCATGCAAAATGAAAAGAAAAATGCAATGCAATGCAAACAACAACAACAACAACAGGGGGACATGCAAGAGCAAAAGTTGCACAAAAAAAACAAGACAAAAGTTGTGTGTGTGTGTGTGTGTGTTGGAGAGGTGAAATGATAGTGGGGACGTTAGATAGCGCTGTAGCTCAAGCAGCAAGATGAAGAGGAGGAAGAGGATGAAGATGAAGAAGAGGAGGAGGAGGGACGGAGAGCTGGAAGCCCTGAGTGTGTGTGTGTGTGTGTCTGATCAGACTGACCCTTAGGTTTTTTTTTAGTTTTTTTTTTATCGCAGCTCCATTTCATTTCTCGTGCACCTTCTACGCGCGAGATCTCTCTGCGCGCGCTGGACGAGTGTGAGAGAGGGTGAGAGAGAGAGAGAGCGCTCTCGCGCAGGTTACGTTTAAATAAAAACGTAACCGCCGTGGCGCGCGCGGAGCGGCGCGTGCGTTAACGGAAAAGCGCGACACACACGCATACACACTCTCTCTCTCGCGCGCGCGCGCACACACACTCTCTCTCTCACACACACACACACACACGACAGCGTTAACGTAACGGCAGCAACCTTTAGGCGGAACGGGACCTTTCTGTGGCTGTTTAAAGGCAAAGCAGGCGTTAGAGCCGAACAACATGGCTGCCCTAGCACAGAGACCTTAAAACCCTAAAAGGGAGTGAGATAAACGCTGAGCTTTGTCGCTGTGTCCTGTTTATTTATTTTATCCGCTTTCACCTCTTTAGTCCCCCGCTCGACAGGAAAAAAAAAAAAGAAAGAAAATGACAAGAAGAAGAAGCGGACTCACGCGAAGGAAGGCGCTTCGGCTGCTC
>JAQMYL010000038.1:2375928-2378133 GCA_030014365.1 Clarias pachynema
TCACACCTCTCTGGTGTGAGCAGGCCGGTGCTGCCATGCTGCCGTCCCCCTCACGCTGCCACCCGCACGTGATGCCCGCTGTTACCGTGGCAATTAGCGCAGGGCCCAAATTAGCCCGCTTCGCCCCTGCACAGGTGACTGACACACTCGGTATGAAGCTCATTAGAATACGGGCACCTAACACACACACACACAGTGGCCTATTGTCCTGCTCCAACCAGTCGACTAGTGTGTGTGAGTGTGTTGAAAGGGATGTACAAATGAACACGTTGATATAGATCCCAAGACTCATACTGCAACTTATGTATCTCATGTTGTTTATGCAAGAAAGTGTGTGTGCATGTGTGTGTGTGTGTGTGTGTGTGTGTGTGTGTGTGTGTGTGTGTGTGCATGTTTCTTGTTTTTGTTCAGATTTAGCCCGGTCTCCATGGCGAGGTCAGAGGCTGCGCTGTGACCCTGGCCATGCCGGGCGGCTGAGGTAATGCAATCGGCGAGATAGTCACCATGGCAACCACAGCGTGACCTCACACTCGGGGTCGACCTAAAGGTCATCACACAGACACGATTTCGCCACGCGGCGTTGTATCAACAGGACCTTGGCAATGACAAATGACTGCCAGTGGACGGATACCGTGCATTTCCATTTGATACTTCTCACACACACACACACACACACACACGCACACACACACATCCTGTTGTATCATTTTACTATTCACCTCTAGACCTTTATTCACGCATGTCACATTTGCATCTAAAAGCATTTGTCTAGTTCGAACTCTAGAGTTTCAGCTAGTCCCAAATGAAGTGTTTCAGTGAGATGTGACGTTTATTTGTTTGTTTATTTGGGTTATTTTCGTTATACACCTTCAAAGCACCTAATGTACAAATAAGGAAGAAGTGTAAACCTTTATCTATTTTTACACATAACTTTCTCTTTATTTTCACTGATATTGACTCACATTACCCAAATTACAGATTATTAACTAATCATTAATAACACCTTATTAAATAACCAATAATAAATAAATATATAAATAAATAAATCATGAAACATCCCGAGAGCCGTGATGTCATTCTGTACATTGATGTATTTCGTTCTCGAAACAGGAAGTCGCACGAAAAACCAGACAACAGCATTCCAGAGAACTTAGCAAACTACCTAAATATCGCAAATAGACACAAAGGAGCCTTTTTGTCATCTGTGGAGGATGAAATCCTAAATGATGATGCTGTGTGTTTTGGAGTTAATGATGCCAAGAGCCTAGAGATCATCACCAGGAGATGTCTCACACACCTTAATCAAAGGCTAAAAGGAATCCATTTTAAATATTCCACAACTTGATAAAAAATACTGTTCCGTCCATCCATCCATCTAAAAACTTCTGTAGTCCAACTAGAGATCGTGGAGGCCAGTGGTGACCGTTGTTGTAAACCGCGGTGACCGTTGTTGGTTGTAAAAATGGCCAATTTGGGAACGCCGACTCCATTCACACATACCCCAAGGTGGGAATCGAACCTGGACCCTGACGGTGCATGGTGACAGTGCTAACCATAAAGTCTCTCATACCGATGGAGAAACTTAAACAGTGTATAACAGGAAAGAAATCATATTCTCAGTCAGTCTGATGTACGTTCTAGAGAGGATTTAAACGCCGAAACCACCACAGAATAAGACTTTTAAAAATACATTATTATTACATATTAAACAAGGCAGGATGGTGGTTTAGAGGTTAGCATCACACCTCACACCAGGGTCAGGGAGGTCGAATCTCATCCTTGCTATTTGTGCATGGAGTTTGAATGTTCTCCCTGTGCTTAGTGCTTAAATCAAAATCACAATCAGAAATTATTGCTTACAATTATTCATTATAAATAAAAGAAGGGTTTTGTCTGTACATTGGGCAGAACTCGCTCTTTCAGTGATGTATTTATGTTTCAGACATTGGAGGACCTGAAACTTCGAAAAATTTCTGTCTGTCTGTTTGTCTGTATGTCCAGCCAGATTTTGTCACAGCATCACACAAAACTGTCTGGACAGAATTTAATGAAACTTCTGCAGTACTTAGATATCTGCCTGAAGTTTAACCTGCACCATAAAAGTGATGTTATGAACAGTTATGTGCCTGATTTAATAATCTACTTTAAAATAATCTATTAATGCGCTACTGTCTCAATGTAAACAAACACCTGCACCAATAGATA
>JAQMYL010000038.1:2416637-2427043 GCA_030014365.1 Clarias pachynema
ATGGTCATGAAAATAAAGAAAACACACTGACAGATAGATGAGAAGGTGTGTCCAAACTTTTGGCCTGTACTGTATATTTTTTTTCCTAACCTCTGTTCTTGTCATGTTTCCCCTCCAGGCGTCCTTGCGTGCCTCGACGGCTACATGAACATCGCAGTGGAGCAGACGGAGGAGTACGTCAACGGTCAGCTGAAGAATAAATACGGAGACGCATTTCTCAGAGGAAACAATGGTACGTGGTGAGAAATCGGCTCTGCCTGTCATTTAATCGAGTTCAAATTTAATGACCAGTCAAGTCCTGCAGGTTGTGGATAACAGATGAGGACTGAAAGAGAAATCAGAGGGTTATCATGTGTTTAACAACATGCTCGTCTGGCTTAAATGTACATGATGGACAGATTTCAGTAATGTATAACGGCTATAGTTGTAGTTACAAACGCAACCAGATTAAATATAATGTAGCTATAGATAAGGTAAGCGCTTGTGCAACTTATAAAACTTGTTCAACCAAATAGCTCTCCTATGCCCGCCCAAGTACACAAAGCTCCGCCCCCACAATTTTAGTCAACCTGAGTTGCATCCAAAACTCACACGAGAATTTCCGCCTGGAATTTGGTTTTCCAGACATGTTTTCTCAGTGACTTCCAAATTCCAAAACTTTTTCCAGGAAATTTGACCCAGTAAGAAATTAAACAAATGACTGTTACCTTTTTAATTAATAAAAAAAAAAAGTGAAAGTTGGTTTAAGAGTGATGAAACAGTTCGTGATGTGCTGTCGTTGGAAAATTATCAACTTCAAGGTGGTAAGACTAACTTCCAGGCCATGTCACCACCCTGTTGTTGATTATTTTCCTATTACTGCATGCACCCAAGTGTTGTACTCCTTACATGAGAATTGGTTAGCTTTGGTACGAAATAGCATTTAACACTGTAAAGTCGATATTATTAATTCTTGTTTTATTCTGCGTTTAAGAAAAATACATCTTGCGTACGTCTAATGAACGCTTTCTTCTTTTTTCCCCCCTAGTGTTATACATCAGCACCCAGAAGAGGAAGATGTAAAAGTGTTCCTTTCTAAAATGTATTGGTTGTCACATTTGTTCATAGTTTGTGTTTTGTTTTATAATTCAGTACTAATAGTCTTGTTTTAGTTTGAATTCTTGTTTTTTTTTGTGAGTGAAATAATGTATTGCTATTACACGTGCATGTGATGCAATAAAATCCTATTTTGTCCCACTCAACTATTTGTTGTATTTAGTTTTCAGTTGCAATCGGGTGCTGTATATTGTAGTATTTTAGCTTTAGTACTTTTTTTTTTTCTTTAATAAAAAAAAAATAAAAATAAACAAAGAAACAAGCTGTGAACTAAATGCTGAAAAATAAAATCAGATTTTCCTGCTAATTCTGACCTGCATGTTGAATAAAGAGCTTTATAATGTGTTGCACAACATCATCTTAATTTTAAGGTGTTTGTTTTATATTTTCAAGTTATTTTGGTTTTTAATTTTTCCCTTACATCCCGTTTCTTAATGAGCTGTTGTTTTATGTTGTTTTTTTTATGCTTCTTTACATTTCTGTCTTCTTTTCTGTTACATTTGTTGTTGTTCCAGTCTATTCCTTCACATTACATTCTCTTACCTTCTGCTCATTGACAGTGTTTCATTCCTTTCCTTTCTATTCCATTCATTTACATTCCATTCCCCTTTCTTCTGTATATTTACATAGTTTCTGTCCATGCTGTTTCCTTTATAGTACATTCCTTACATTCTTGTCCTTTATGTTCATGGATATGTGTGGTTTCTTTCCTTTTACAGGACTAATATACTTTTTTTTTTTTTTTTTCCCTTTTACATTATTTATGTTCTGTTTATTTACATTCTGATCTATTCATTTACATTCTACTGTGTTCCTTTACACTTTTCACTTTCTGTTCGGTCCTATTCTGTTTAACACTGTTTAACATTCTGATCCTTCAGTTCCAGTCCTTTACATTTCATTCTGTTGATTTGTATTATATTTTGTTCATTTACTTCGTCATTTAAGGTCCTGTTTCTTTACGTGCTGTAAACTTCCTTTCTATTGTTTCTTTTCACTCTGTTCCTTTTTCATTCTTTTCCTTTACATTTTCTTTCTTTATACTACATTCCTTTAGATTTTTTCTTTATGCTTCATTACTTTACATTTTCTTTTTTCACATTCGTTTGTTTTTCATTTCCATTCTGCTTCTTTACATTTTTGTTCTTTTGCATTCTATCCTATTTATGTGCTGTACTCTTTCTTTTAGGATGTTTTTTTTTTCCCCTCTACGTCCCATTCCTTTGTGTTACATTTATTTTGTACCCTTTTTATTTACATTCTCCTTCTTTATGTTCTATTCCAAACATTCTTTAAAATTTTACTTTACATTCTGTTTTATTTTGATTTCTATTTTTCCTTTACATTCTGTTTCTTTATGTTCTGTTCCTTTACATTCTGTCCCTTCTTCTGTACAGTTTCATTTACATTCTGCTTCTGTGTTCTTTACTGTCCCTTTACATTCTGTTTCTTTTCATTTCATTCTTTTACATCCTCTTTACATTCAGTTAAGTTCCTTTGCATTCCATAACCTACCATTACGTTCTGCTCCTTTATATATCCATTCAATTACATTCTGTACTTTTCCATTTTATTTCCTATTTCTTTCCTTTTTTTCTCCTTCTTTCTTTCTCCTGAAATCTGCCCTGCGATTGGGGGGAAAAAAGGGACGCTCTGTGTTTTCCTGGCAGTGACCTAAGCTCTGAATGAGGAGCTTTTTAAAGGTGACCTGATTAGCCGCCGTTCCACCTGGACCTCATTAGGGAAAAGTCCAGCCGACGACCTTTCGGTGTGATTGGCAAGTCGCAGTGTCTCGGTGCTACGAGCTGAATCACTGCTCGCAGGGTTTAAAACTAATCAAACACTTTCTGCGAAGGAGTGCAACCTCTGGGCGTGGAAATGTTTTTGTTCCCTCAGTGTGAATATTAACACGTGATATGATCTTGTTGCCATTTGAGACGAGGGCATGTAGGTCAGAGGGAGTCTCATGACCCATATCTTTAATAGACCTGTGCATGTGGAATGTTGGGAAAACCTGATTAATTACTGCAGCTCATACCAAAGATCTGAAGTATTCCTCTGTTCTGATTGGTCGGAAGGTGCAGATTTATTATTTATCACAGGACCTCTGACAGTAGTTCGGGCTACAAGGTAAATCACAAAACGCTATCGTTTCTATAGTAACCACTTACACTGGGATTTGTATGGTGGATCCTAATGTATGTGTAATGGTTGATATGACTGGCACGGGGGGTCTTGGGAGTTTGCATGTACTCCCTGTTCTTGGTGGATTTCCCAGTTTCCTCCTACAGTCCAAAGACATGTGGTGTTGGTGGATTGGTATTTCCAAATCTCCCATACTGTGTATGACTGGGTTTGTAAAGTGATCGTGTGCCCTGCAATGGGTTGGCATCCCATCCAGAATGTACCCTTCCTTGTGCCCTGAGTTCCCTTGGTTATGCTCCTGGCCCTCCTTGACTCGACACAGGGTACTCGGTATATCGATGTGATGAAGATTTGTGCCAGCAATTTGGATAAATACAGAAATACAGCTTGAGATTTTTAGGACGCTTTGTACTTCATTTGCCTTATCAATACAGCGCGGGCCATAAGTTTATAGCGATAGCAGGAATTAGCTTTACACGACTCTAAAGTAAATATAAATGAAAAATAACAAATGGATCATTATACAAGGGGCGTTCAAGTCAAACCAAGATTTCTGATTGTGAAATTACTGGTGAATGGAGGTATAAAAGCGATTTTACATTTACAGAAGACTTCAAGCACAGCACAGTACAGTCGCAGTAAAACTGCGAACCTGAGCAGTCATTGTTGCGAACATTTAGCGAGTGGAAAGCCTGATCCTTGAAAATCAACGTCACCAACTTGTGGAAGAGACGCATCTGTCTGTGAGAACTGTACACACAATCCTTCACCAGCACCACTTGTACATTACAGGAACTCTGCTGGGAGTTACCGCCACATCCCCCGTACAGTCCTGAACTCGCTCCAAGCCATTTACAAATGTTTGAGCAAACATTGAAGGAGTTCCTGGGAGGCCAGTGTTTCAGTCGTGAATCAGACAGACAGGCTAAAAGGGAATCAAACAATTCATGGTGTCATGAGAAAGCATCACTAAGAGCAGGTTGCTGTCGATTGTTTTCCGAAAGCGGAACGCCTCAGCAGTTTCACTTGTACAGCTTTTCATCATCCACGAGGTCGCTTCTCTAGAATCAAAACCGTTCACGTTCGTTCAATCCACGTAAGGTTCTGACATCATGCGGCATCTTAAGTGTGGCTGGCAATTTTGCAAACGAGCTCGAGCTCTGTCAGTTCATTAGGCTAAGATAAGGAAACCCAATGAACATATGACTCATTAGGCTTTTAATGAGCTGATTTTTAAAAAACGCTTTCTGTTTCTCAGCTTTGCTTGGACCCGTGTTTTCATTCGACTGCTGCATGTGCACGCTCTCTGCCCCTGAAAGGGAGACAAAAGGCTGCCAAGGTCAGGCCTGAGCGCAGGATGAAGGACGCTGTATTGATTCAGCTCTGTCTGTAACAGGAGAGAGGGGAAAAAAGAGGCAGAGAGGGAGAGCGAGAGAGAGAGTGAGAGAGAAAGGGAGCTCGCAGGATCATTATGGCAACTGTGGCACAAATGTTGGTCCTACTGTAATCAAAGACCTCAAGCTCCCCCTGCGCCCTTCCCGCAAACAACCTCGTCGCTTTGCTTGAAGCCTAATTAGCACGATTTGCAGTAATGGCCTTACGGCTAAATGGACACTGTCTTATTAGGGCGACTCTAATGACCCTGCAGCGTCCGTCTCAGATGCAATCTGTTGTCCTGGTTCATTCGTTCTGTGCTTCTTTTTCATTTACATGCAGCGTTAATTAGCCTACATGCCTAAGGTGATTGGATAAAGCACAGTCTCTTTGTGCTGTGGAGCTGAAATCTATTTTAATTTTTTTTTGTTATTGTTGTTGTTGCTGCTGTTATTTCTTTTCGTGTCATTTCAGGTATTTGTACAGTAAAGCTCTTTTACATTAACACAGCAGGAGGGTGGGAGGTGCACAGTGCATGAGCAACTTGTGGGATGTTTAAGGTCTGCAGCTCCACCAGCAGGCGAACGCGTGATACTGCAGGGTCTTTGACGGCCAGAGGTCGACCTAAAAGCGGCCCCACCGCACTGCAGTGTCGTATATTTAACGCTGTTTCTCAAGCCTTGAGCTCTTACAAGCCAAGTACCGTGCAGTATTCAGTCTGGGATCCGAATGTGTACTGATCCTTCCCTAATCGGACATGATTGACCTGTTTACGCTAAAGGTGTTGATGATGATGTGACAAAAGTAATGTTTAATTTTTAAAAATATGGTAAAATTTTCTACTCGCAAAAAAGAAAAAAAAAAAGAGGGCGGGCTAATGCCAGGGCTGGGAAAAAAATTAACTGAAAGAATAGATAAAACAATTACATAGCAATATTACAAATCATATTCATTTCACCAGATTCCAGCACTTAAACAATAATTATTAATAAATTTACTATCACTGTTATTATAAAACATTTTGAAGGGGTGTGGAGTCTCAGGGGGCTAAGGCTCTAGGTTGTTGGTTTGGGGATCTGAGGATTCAGGGTCGAGCCACACCCCAGCCACACCCCAGCCACACCTTACCCAGCCAGGGGGAAATGGGAGAGTTGCGTCACGAAAGGCATCTATAAAACCTGCGCAAAGTTGTGTGCAGATTGGATGGTCTGCTGTGGCGACCCCTCAACAGGAGCAGCCAAATATATAAAACAGTTACTTCTGACCGTGTAATCTGATTGGACAAGAGGCATTCCATGAATGATAATGGATGATACCAGCACTGGGACGTTTAACTACAGTATATGTATCACTTGGCGTACCAGGTGTTCTAATAATAGCAACGATATTTACACTAAATCGATCGCAGCACTGGTGAGTAAGTAAGTTGGTACTGTCAGCCAGAATGAGGAGAGAGCGGCCGCCTGCCAAAACCCACATTCCAAACCAGTCACGAACACATTTTTAGCAAGAAAACACATTATGTTAACATTATGTCATTTTTATGACAACACTGTCTCCTTAGTCATTGATTCTAAGTCGTTCTGAATCGCCTCTGAACCGTCCATGTTGGTTTTTGTTGTTTTTCATGACCAATGTGAACTATAATGCTATTCCCAAATCCCTCTCTAACCCTGATCAAGGGCACTACTTACTGTGTTGAACAAGTGATTGTACACCCTAGTGCACTAGCTTTCCATTTAAAGCTATTTGGGATTTAATCCCAGAACCCAGAAATTAACGTGGCTGATATAATAAAGTGCAACTAGTGGAAACATAAAGAGAAACTTACAAGGTTTATCTGGACTGTGCACCACTTCCATGAGTTATTCTCTTTACGTCTACCGCTAAGAATTGAAAACAACTTTTTTACCCATGTTGAGTAGAGTGCCTGTGATGTGGTCATAGACATGCCTGTGATGTAATGATGCTTATGACCACATCACAGGTATGCTGATATTCATCACAACAGCACTCACTCTCATGTTGTTGTTGTTGTTGGTCTTTCCACTGCAGTATTTTAAGTAGCACTACTTTCTCTACACATCATTTTGGTTAATGTTCCTAAAATGATAATATATAGCTTTAGACATGTTTTATACTGTATATTTGAATTTAATACGAGATCAGCATCAAAGTCCTCATCTGTAGCTACTGGTGCCACCTAATTATCAAATGCAGTGTGAGTTCATAACTTGGTATAATTTAGAATCCAAAAAGAAACATGTGGTGGGATCAAGGTCAAGTTTTAAAAAAAATTTTTTTTTTAAAGTGTGGTCATTGTCTCAAAGCAGCTTTACAGAATTTGAAAAAACAACAACAAACAAACATGGAAATAAATGTGAAATTTTTAAGCAAATATGTATAAAGGAAAAGCTCACTGAGATGACAACAGGAACCAGATTAAACAGGGAACCCGTCCTCATTTGAGCGATAACACACTTCTGAGATATGATTTATATCTATAAATGTCTAATAGTTGACAGAAGTTCTTTTTATCTTTATATTTGTTACTTTTTAAAAGTTTTTACAGAACGTTTGTTTTTATTTTCTGCACAATTATTAAATGTGAAATCAACCTACTTATTTTGGTGGTTTACTTTCGCACTTTTATTTTGCTGCTAGCATCTTTTGCATTGTAGAAGTATTTTAATGATATGATTAAAAAAAAAAATTTTTGTCATATGGCTCAGGCTTGGTGTGCTGTTATCCTTATATTAGACAACACTTATATTATTTCAGAATTACGGTTACAGTTAAGATTGTAATTTATATTCCTATAGCAATGTTTTATTCCTCTCATACTCTCATACTCTCAATGTTTACAACTGTTAAATTTTTTTAAGAATTAAAAGTTTAACAAGTTTCTTGTTTTCATGTCGTCATTCATGTGACCATTTCCTTGCCGACTCCTTTTTTATGACATGCATTATAGGTACAGTATCAGAATTTGATTCTCATTTCATTATACCATTTTATCACCTTTTAGATGTTTTTAGGTAGGTACAACTTTATTGTCATTGGATAGTACAGTACAGGTACTCAGCAACAAAATGCTGTTTAGGAACATTCCAGAAGTGTATACAACAGTGCGATATTGGCAGTGTGCAAATTATAAGGTGCGAAATTATACAAGAAAAGAGCAGCGCTGTCTTTTTGTGTAATGTATATAAAGATAAATTGTTTATATATATTAAGAAAGTTGGGGATACATACAAATCTACAGTTAAAAATATGTGGATAATGTGGAAAGAATAATTTTTTAATAAAAAAAAAATCTTTGGATGTTTTAGATCTTTTAAAAGTTCAAATCCCTTATCGTTGGAAGATTGTCATCCATAAGACTCCCAGCAATCCATACCCAGGAGCCAAGGGAGCTAAACTGGCAATACATCTTAGCTGGGTGGGCGGGATGACATACTTTTTCTTCCCTGTCAATCACAGAAAAAACAGCCAATCTCAGGTGTCTGTAAGCTCTTGTATGTGGAAGAGAGTGGATAGCGTTTTTCTCTGCGTGTATCTGAGCTGCCCTGTGATGATCCCTGGAGTATGAGCTCATGAGAAGATTCTGGCTAGTAACTGTTATACAGCATAACAGGTGAGAGTTAGCTTGTAGGTAGGAATGGGTTAAGAACGAAATTTAGAAATCAGGAGAAAATGTGGAGCAAGTCCCCCACCCAGAATCTGCAAAGGAATCTGCTGCATATTAAAAATAAATAAATAAATAAATAAATAAATAAATAAATAAATGCATTTAAATCAAACTTCCTTATTTGTGTGCAGTGTTTTCAAAAACCGTTTTGATCTTTGACCCATTAAATAAATATGAAACTTTTTTTTTGCCCTTTTTGATATTTTGGGCACTAACAAAGGTTCCAGGCCTCGTTTGAAGCCTTCTAGCAAAAAAGGAATGAAATGTTCCTCTCTACATCTTCAGCATCAACAGACTTCGCCTCTATTTACATAGCAAAGCCAGAAGAAGGGCCGTGTGTGTTTGCATGTGTATGTGTGTGTGTTGGTGTGTGTGTGTGTGCACGCCTCCTTACAGGGTAAAGCCGCGGATCTGCGCCCCTGCATGCGAACTTGAACTGAGGTGACCCGGCAATGATGAATGAAAAAGATCACCTTTCACTCGCTGCCTCTTTTTCCTTACCAGGGCCGGGCCTTGGCGCTTTGTAGCTTTTTCCCTTTCCATTAACTGTATAAACATATGAGGACATGGCAGTAAGTCATGGCCTGCAGTGTCATGCAGCATTTCTTCGTGTTTTCTTCCTTAAGCTGAAAGAGAAAAGCTGCGCGCTCAGACCGGAGATTGTACCACCGCTGGGCTCTTAATTTAGCCCGTGCTGCTGTCCCCCATGGCCTGGAATGTCCCCTCTGACCTTCCTATCTGAAAGGAGCTATTCCGGACGTGGACGGAGGGGCCTCGGATGATTTATCGGAAGTACAAATGGGCCGGCGAAACGGCTTGGCTCGGAGGAGTGTCATTAGTTTTGAGGATAAAGAAGCCACAGGGGGATATTTTACCTCGATGGAAACCCTTTACCTGACTACATCGACCTCTCGTGGTCGTTGTAAATTACACCTCTTCAGCGGTGAGGGATTTGCTGTAGCTTGTGGGGGTTGTGTGCAGTTAATCAGAGAGATTTGTGAGTTTTGTAGAGTAATTAAATAGAATCGTTAATAAACAGAGCCTGAGAGAAGTTACTAAAATCGGCTCGGTCATAAAGTGTGGAAATGGATGTTATTGCAAGTCTTATCTAAAGCTCGGTCTTTTGACATTTTGTTTAAGGGTGGTCAAGTTAAAGAGAAAATTTAACCAAAAATCAACCCCTGCCCCCAAAGCTCCCATAATCTCCACAGTTTGGTTTTGGCCATTTTCCAAAATGCAATACCCTTGCACGATCACATGACAGCTAATAAAGGTCCAAGATCACTAAAGACTAAAGCGCTTCTCTTGAGGCACGCACATACAGCCTTGCGCACTCCTGGTCTTGTTGTACACTCGATCTGCCCTCTTCCACGTACATAACCTCATCACCAAATGGCGAGTGACAGTTCTATCCGGACCCCGATGCTTTCCTGGTAAACGAGAATAATTAATACACCAGTAATCTAGCTCTTTTTCTCCTCGAGGTGGGCGTGGCTATACTCGTCACTCAACAGAGTCAATCAGCGCAATAGTTAACCGTGTACAGTATACACAGAGTCAGGTGTCAAATCGTCATTCGAGGCTCCGACACTTTTTTCTCCCCAAGTTATGAGGAATAATATTCATGCAATCCGAACTAAATTTAACACGTTTAAAGCTGTGTGAGGCATCAATGACACGCAAAGGTAGAGAGCATTAAAGAGTGTCTGAGGTCAGTGACATAATATTATCCAAAGGTTATTTACAGTTATATTAAAATATCTGCATCGACTTTAATCATGTAGCATGTTTTATATTCATAAAAAAAACACTCAAAGGCCAACAAACGTGATTAATACAGAATCGAGAAACAGGGAGATAATCACATTCATACATGCAGCACAAAAATATTCAATATCTTTCCCCCCTTTTTTTTTTGCTTCTCTCCTTCTGGTGTATCAATAATGATTCTTCTTTGCACTTTACTTATTATTATTATTAGGAGTAGTAGTAGGCGGCACGGTGGTATAGTCGCCTTGTCGCCGTGCACCTCCAGGGTCTGGGTTCGATTCCCGGCCAGGCTCGATTCCCGTCTCTGTGTGCATGGAGTTTGCATGTTCTC
>JAQMYL010000038.1:2441633-2452547 GCA_030014365.1 Clarias pachynema
AAATACTGTGAAAGCCAGGGTTCCTCTGAAAGTCAGGGTTGGCATCGTTCACATTTAATCTTCATGTTTTGCAGATATACACCGCAATGCAGAAACCTTGCCTGTTACTGTTAACATATTTCACTTGAAAAATCTAAGAAAAGTCTAAGATAATTAATTGAAAATATGTCTGCGTTCTTTTGTGCCTGAGAATTCTGGGCTACTTTAAGTTTTCCTTTGGTTTTTGGTATGTAATTGATGTGGACTTTTACTGGAACATGGCAACCCTTCTGACACAGAAAGAAAACTCTGGTGGCCAAGTTACACCCCCCCCCCCACCACAAAAAAATAAATAAAATTAAATAAATAAATAGATAGATAACCGATGTGAGTGTACCGATACACTAGGTGTCAGTATCCACATATATGCATTGTTCGTTTGTGTAATATATATCTACATCCGTATTCTTTGTTTATATGCAGGTGAATCTAAACAAATTATAATATCATCGAAAAGTTGATTTATTTCAGTAACTCAATTCAGAAATGAAACTTGTATATCATATATGTTCATTACACACAGACTGATATATTTCAAGTTTTTATTTCTTTTAATTTCGATGATTATGGCTTACAGCTAATGAAAGCCCCAAACTCAGTATCTCAGAAAATTAGAATATTGTGAAAAAGTTCAATATTGGACATATTAGACTTATGGTGTCTCACTCTAATCAGCTAATTAACTCAAAACATCTGCAAAAGTTTTCGAGCTTTTAAATGGTTCGGTCAGGTTCAGTAGGCTACTTGACAGTTTTTAACTGCTATCTTGACATTTGTCCAGAAGATGATCATTGCCACCCTGCACATGGAGGGTAAGACATAAAAGGTCATTGCTAAACAAGCTGGCTGTTCACAGAATGATGTATCCAAGCACAAAAGTTGAATGGAAAGAAAAAAATGTGGTAGAAACGGTACTCAAGCAACAGGCATAACCACAGCCATGAGATGATTGTGAAACGAAGCCTATTCAATAATTTGGTGGAGATTCACAAGGGGTGGACAGCAGCTGGAGCCAGTGCTTCAAGAGCCACCACACACAGATGACATCCAGGCCAAGGACATGGGCTACAACTGTTGCATTCCTTGGGTCAAGCCACTCTTGAACCAGAGTCAACGTTTTTCAGATGCAAGTAAATGTTCCATTTCATTTGGAAATCAAGGTCCTATAGTCTGGAGGAAGAGAGGGGAGTCACAGAATCCAAATTGCTTGAGGTCCAGTGTAAATTTTGCACAGTCAGTGGTGGTTTGGGGAGCCATGTCTCGTGCTAGTGTTGGTCCACTGTGTTTTATCAGGTGAAAAGTTTAGTGCAGTCATCTACCAGGAGGATTTAGATCACTTCATTCTTTCCTCTGATTATTTTAAAGAGGAAGATGTGAGACACCAGACCCAAGAACACAGAAGAGCTGAAGGCCACTTTCAGAGCAACCTGGGCTTCCATAACACCTCAGCAGTGCCACAGACTGATGTTGTACATGTTCATAATTTTCAGTAGTACAACAGTTCTGTCTTCTGTTTTTTTATTGGTCTTGAGTAATATTCAAATTTTCTGAGATACTGAATTTTGGGTTTTCATCAAGTTTTCAGAAAGAGTGAAATTATTGTGATCTTACAAGCTAAGAAAACAACTGAGGATATTTAACATTGCTAGAAATAGGTTAAGAACGCATTCAAAACTTTATCAAATCCTAGAAGGACAGTGCTGAACCGTCAACCTTGGTCGGAAAAAAATCATGAACGGATATCACTTAAACACTTGGTAAAGTTGCATGGTAAAAAAATCAAAAGTAAAAACTAGAGCTATGTTTAATAGTGAACAGGAGAGCATCTCCATACACACACAACGTGATGAGAACCCACAGGATTGGGACTAAACAGCTGTGTGCCCATAAGAAAACCACTTGTTAGTGAGACTCATTTGAAAAAAAGCTTCAGTTTGAGAGATAAGGAGCATCAAGATTGGACTTTAGAGCGATGGAAAAAGGTCATGTGGTCTGCTGAGCCCAGATTGATCCTATTCCAGAGTGACGGGTGTGTCAGGGTAAGAAGGGCAGCACATGAAGCGATGAGACATTTTTTTGTATATCAGTACAAAAAGTAGTGCAGTTTATTTAATTTAGTAAAGCAGTGTATATCAGCAATTAAAACCTTAAAAAATGCAAAAAAAAAAAAAAAAAAAAAGTTTTTATTTGGTAATGGAAGTATTGTCCTGTCATGGAGAACTCTTGGTCAGATTGTAATCAGAATTCAGACCTTTGTAAGAAAAATCAACAGTAAAAAGTTGTAGCATTTCTTTGGTTCAGTTTATAGATATAAACAACACAGTAGTTATATTTGTTGCTGTATTGGAACTGAAGTGAGGACAGACATAAAGTGTGCGCTAGTCATACTTCCATTGCTCCAGAGGCTGGTAAAGTTTTGTGTGGGAATATTTTTCTCTTCTCTTCTTTCATATCTTCTGATGTAGAGAATGCTAAAGAAATCATTCACACAACAACTCAGCAATAGCACAGCTGGAGCTCAGGCATCTGGAAAGGTCATCCAGCTTTCTTTTTTTTTTTTTTTTTTGATTGCTCAGACATCTGAAAGCGCCTCATCACTGACACGACACCTACGGACATTATGGACGACATTCGGAGCTCACAGTTTCACAGACCAGTAAATATTTCTTCTCGTCAATTATTCAGCTTCAGCGCGTGGAATTATTTATCTAATACGTATTTATTATTCATATTTAAACAAGAGAGTCGCCTTTTGGGACCAGGTCTCATTTTCAGTCTCTTATTTAGTAAACACACAGCCACAAAAGTGACAGATTTACTGATTTAAAGAGACAAGCGTGGATTTGCGAGTTTGAGGTCTACCTTGAGTCGAAATGGAACGCGATAAATAATTAATAGTCGGCACGATTTGCATCGAGTCCCATCTGATTCTGTGTTTTTTACCCCTCATGCAAATGGACAATGGCGTTTCTGAGCTGGAAGTAGGAAAGGAACTCTAATGCACCGAAACAGGTGGCAGTCCTGCTTGAGCTTTTTACAGTAAGACAGTATTTGTTAAAAATTCATAAAGGAAGAGAAAGTTTGAATTAGTTGTACTGAATAGATTTTATGGTTAAATCTTATTCGCTGATCAAGTTCATCTTTGAAACAGTTAAAGGTTTCTTTTAATAGCTAGGCGTTTTTTAGCTATGTAAAGGTGACCAAATAGTCAATTGTAATGACAAGTTGTTAAAAACAAGCTGCAATTTTATCACGGTAGATTTTTGGTCATGTTTTAAACAAAATGTTTGTTCGATCAAAACACAATATTGGTGCTGATTTTTTATTTATTTATGTTATACATATAACACAGAAAATGTGTATGGCCAAAGAAGCTACTTCTGAAGTTTATGCAACATGGAAGTGACCAATCTTACTTCCCATTTCAACATTGTTAGTTGCTAACTTTAGCCGTTTTAAAGAGATGATTTTATATGAGCCCCAAAATGGCCATTTTTAACTGTTATACTGTCTCTATTCAAACAATTAAAATGTGAATGATTCAGATTTCTTTTAGAGTATTGATGCTAAAATTGGTGTTAGCTTCTAGAAGCACATGACCTGTAAAAATAGTTGCCTTAATTGTTTTTTTTTTTTGTAAAAGCTTAAAAAGCAAAAAATCTGTAGTGTCCGTAACCATGTCAAATTCATGTTATGATATCTTAACAATTTTGCTTTGTAGAATAATACACTTTTTCAGGTTTATGTCTTCTCATGTGAAATCTAAATTGGCCAAGTTTTATCTGAATGACAGTTAAGATCGTTGAAAGATTTGAATTCAAAAAAGTAACGGACACTACAGACATAAAAGTGCAGTTGTATTTAGCAAATGTGTTTCTTTTTATCTGATAAAAATATAAAGTATCAAAAAAAACAAAAAACTGAAGCATGGATTGGAAGATAAGAATCATTAAATATTATTAAAAAGGGTGTTATATGATCCTGTCTCAAAATGTACCTTTCTACCTACTGTAGATGAGACACTTTTTAGCACCAATACCACGTTTTATATTACGATTATATTATTTCTAGATCAAAATGTACAAAACAATAAAAAAAGAAATTTCTCCTAATTATAGTGTATGTTGACTATTTAGGAGAAGAGAAACATAATAAGGCTTTTTATTCCCATTCTGAAGTTAAACATTTACATAAAACACAAAAAAAGTGTTTTATTCCTTTTATACCAGAGCAATCCACAACGATCTGTAACCCTTCCTATTTACATTTAATGTTATGAAACATCCTAATTTTTCACCTCTACAGTATGTCATCGAACAGTTGCAAGATTTGAATCTTTTCCAAACAGCATCAGTAGTTTGTCTTTAATTCTCAGATTCACAGATGGCGTGTGGTGAGGGGGAACAGACTGTGGCGTGTACGTGTTGTTCCTCTGCGCTCACGTCACTTATTTTTTAGTATCCTGAAAGCCGTATCACGACTGTATTTCAAACAGAATAATGTTGAACAGCATGTTAACTCTTTTTATCATATATTTATGTACGTACATCTATAATTTGCTTTAACATTAAATTTAGAGCTGACAGTCAGGGGAAAACAGAGAAGTTAACATGGGATACGTCGAGTGAAGAATAGATGAGGACACGTAATCGAGTGACGGCAGAACGGACCGGTGGATGTGTGTGTGTGTCATGTGTGTGGAGGCTGCTTTGGATAGGAGTGAGTGTGTGTGTGTGTGTGTGAGATTTTGCAGCTGTGTGTAAGTGTGTGAGTCCTGAATTAATTTTAATGCCCCACTCTGCGGGCTGCGTGTCATTCTCCCTCCTGTCGGAGAACCCGTCGAGATGACATGGGAACAAGCGCTCTGCTCGGTGGCGAGGAGCTGGGAGAAGCATCGGTGCCGGGGAAAGCGTTTATGAAAGATTCATCACAGATGTCGCTCTAATCTGCCATGCATTGTCAAGGAGCTGCTCCAAAGCACACACACTGTAAATGGATTCTTCCCCCAGACTTCAGTTTGTCGCTGGCTAAGAGTGGCGGATGGAGAGGAAGGCGGTGACGGTGGCTTGGGGGAAAAGTACAAGGTGTGAGAAGATGAGGAGGAGCACTTTATGGACTGCATTACTGCACGTCCACAGAGAGATGGACGGATTTTTTTAATGTGCAGATGGCCATGTTAAGTTCACGTCGGTCCACCGTCATGAGGATCACATGTCAAAAAGTCCCCTCTTAAAGTGACAGAGCTCCACAGTTGCTCTAAGGAGAGCACGAGGATTTTATTTACACACCACCGGTTGCTGGAGGGAACTCGACCAGGAACTAAAGCTAAAGGAAAAAGCTGTGGGAATGAACACTAGCTTTTCCATTCAAATCCTTTTCCAAAGTTTCACAAAATACACAAGTGGAAATACAATTAATTCGTCTCACGCTGAAGACATTTTTTAAATTAATTTTATTAATAAGTGACACATCACACAAAACAAAAAGCAAAAAAAAAAAATAAAGCGCAAAAAAGATTTGTAGAAAAATATACGTAGATTTGTTTGAGAAACAAAACTAATAAAAACCAAAACAGACCTTACAAAACACATCATGGCAAAGAAAAAAAAATCAACAAACAAAGCAAAGCAAAGCAAAACAAATTAAACAAACAAAAAGCAAAAACAAAAAAAAGCTAATTAAATCCAAACAAAAATATAAAACAAAACAAAGCAAGTCAAAAACAAATTCAAACAAACAGAAGTAAAGTAAAGCAAAACAAATGAAAACAAACCAAACAAAGCAAATTATAGCTGGGAAACACAAAGCAAAACAAATTCAAACAAAAGATAGCACATTAAAACAGAGCAGATCAAATACAAACAAACCAAAACAAACATTGCAAATTAATTAATGCAATTAATGCAAAAACAAAGCAAACAAAACAAACAAAAAAGAAAGCAGACTAAAGAAGAACAAAACAAATAAAAATAAAGCAAATTGACAAAATTTCAATCACACATTTACATAAAAATAAAAGTCACAATCACATTGTTCAGACACATTCCTGAAGCTTTAGACATTATATTTTTGCATTGCTTTCCTTCTCAGTCATTGTGTTGACAAGATTAATAATAATATCAATCACAATATTAATCATTAATCTTGACTTATTAATGTACTGTCTTGTAAGGACCTGGCTGTTGAATTTTTCGATCTCCTTTCATTTTCTGCTTCTTGTAGCACAATTGCATCATGGGGGAAGGAAACACTCAATTGAGTTTCCCGCTGTGTGAGGAAAAAGTTTAACATTCACTCTTTTTTAACATTAAACCCTTTTTTCTGTATGGGTTTGCCTGCCTGTTCAGACAAAACACTTGGATTGGGAATTGGATATCGCTAAGTTCTTATGACTGTCTCAGATCCTGAGGCCTGAAGTTCAATCAATCACTGAATCAAGCAGCTAAGTAGATGTGAAAGAAGGTGTAATTTGGGGAAACCTGAATTACACTATACAGGTTCAAAAAGGATGAAAATGTGTATACAGGATGTTAAAGATAGTAGATGATACTCTTGCGATATTTATGATTACAGCAGCAGAGCTACACGTTTTGGATGGGCTTATTCACTAAATAGCAGTGAATTTTTGAGTATAAATAGTGCTTCAGGGTATCTATGGATGATCACCCACAACAACAGAATGTGAGTCCTATATCACATGTAGACTAGATCTACAATACACCACTATTAGTCTGGTTGAGTCAGTGTTAATTCTATGGTAGAATTAAAAAGCCAAAATATCAAAAGTTCAAAGTATCTCTTTGCAGCTAATCCAAAACACTCTGATCTCAGTAGCCATGGTGTAGCAAAGAGTTCTCAGGCAGAGGTGAAAAGGTGACTAATAGTGGTGCAAAGTAAAGACATGGAAAAGCCGATAAGGTCACAGATTAAGATTACTTATGAATGAAGATTATTATGAAGGTTTACAGATTCTTAAAGAAAGATGTCTGATTACTGAGAAATTGTCGATTATACATTGAGTGGTCAAAAAACAAAAAAAGTCTAGGTGATTGGAAGTTTGTTTTTTTTCCTTCTTTTTGGCCAGGTAGTTTATTTATTACTGTACATGAGATGCTCTAATTAAAATAATTAATCCCACTGTTCATTAAGTTGTAGATGGTACTTTAACATGCAGATTTTATAGAAAAAGTATTAATGTTTACCTACTGGTGGGACCTTTCTGACAATTACAACTCTGCCCCGTCATGTGACATGATGCCTCTCCATGACATTACCCAACAGGACTATCATTGCCTTCGACTGGCTACAGAAATTCATGACCATCTTATGGAAACAAACACTGGACCTACTGTACATCAGCTCTAAGCTTCCTAACAGCTGCAGCTCTGACCTGAATGTACTCCATACTGATGAGGTGTGAAACACTAGGGGTCACCCAGACACCCCCCAGTCAGCCATATGACTTCCCATGACTCATTATGAATTTGGCGATTTGTAGAAAAACTTCCATAATAAGGAACTTGGTGTTTGTGTTGTTGTTATTCCAGATTTGAGTAAAGCAAAGATCTAATACTAGGTTGTTGTTGTTAGTCTTTTGACTGCTCCCATCGAGGGTTCGCCACAGCAGACCAACTGATCCGCACAACAACTTGGCACAGGTTTTACACCAGATGCCGTTCCTGACGCAACCCTACCATTTTATTCGCGACCAGCACTGCATCCAGTGTTTTGGTTTGGGCGTTGGCTGGAAATTTAATCAAACCTGGCCTTCAGCATAGCAGGCGAGAAACCTACCACTGAGCCACCAGTGCCCTCCATCTACTACTAAGATGATAAAAGAAAAAAATTGTGAAAACTAAAAAAATAAATAAATAAATTAATAAACTAATTAGAAAAAAAGAAAAGAAAAAGACAAATAAAGCAAAAAACTAAACATAAAAAAAAAAAAAAAAAATATATATATATATATATATATATATACAAAAATGCATGGAACAAAATAAGAAAAATACTGTACAAATAAAGCCAAGCAAATCAAAATGCAACAATTAAAAAGCAAAGCAACTAAACCAACCAACCAAACAAATACAAAAATAAACAATGTAAAGGGATTAAATAAATATACAATAAAAAAAGAAAATATAATTAATTAAATGTATGAATAAATAAATAAATAAATAAATAAATAGTCAATTTTAATTTAATCAATAATTAAATCATAACCTTTCAAGGACAACAAATAAATTAAAATAAAACAAATTCAAACCATACCTAAATTAAATAAAATTAAATAAAACAATACTAAACCATTAAAACCAAATCAAAACAAATTAAAGTACCATGAATCAAAACAGAGCAAAATAGAACAAATCAAAAGGAAACCTAAAGCAGTGTTTTATAAAAGCACAGTGATCATTATTAGTTTGTGTTTAGGGATCGATGATACGATGGAGGTAACTTGCACAAACTTTGTCATATTTAGAAACACTAAGTTTGAGATGTCATCAATAATAACCAACTGTGGCACTTAATTAGCTGAACTCTTCCCTTGTTTCAAAGTCTCAGTGCTCAGAAAAAGGTTGTGCCTTCCTCGAGTGCTGAATGATGAAACTGGAAGCAGGCAGATGGATTCCTCCTCCCGTCTCTCTGCATAATCTCTCTCTCTCTACCATGAGGCTGAGGAGACGGGACACTACTCACTCGACCTGCCTCACACAACGCTGTTCCCTCAATTTGACTCGAATCTAAAATTCACTTTCCTGTCCGTCTGTCTCGTCAAGCGTCTCCTCGTGCATCTCTTCGCTGCTTCTCAATTAAAGAGAAATGAGCCGCTTGTTGCACAGAGGAAAGAAAAACAAGGAGTCAGAAGGAAAACGGAAAAGGAACACGTAATGCGGCTCGAACGTCAGGTTCGATTCAGCGCGCTGACTAAAAACCAGACACGACTCGATGAATTATTTGGACAGCACAAGGTGGAAAAAGACAGAGAAGAAGGAGAAGAGGAGAAAATGACATTGTTATTCATCTGTCTTTTTGTCACTGAGCTGAGAAAGCAAAAGATGTGCGGAGAAAACCTTCAAGTGCACTGCCTCGGCTCCCCAGAGCGTGAGCTACCACGCTTCAAACAAAGTAAACAAGTCATTTTCTCAGATGCTCACTTTAGTCTTGCTGCAGGCAAAAGCCGACTTCCTTTGGCAGGTGGCAGAGCGGAACGTTTATCCGATGACGCAGAGATTTGAGCAACAGTGGCAGAAAAATTCCCATTCTAAAAGGCCCATGGGAAAACTCACGGCATACCTGGATTTTTACAATCTTACCATTGATAATAACAATGAAAGAATCTGGTGCTGTAGAGAACACTGTTGATGCTTGTTTTGCAAAATTCACAAGCAACATCTTAGAAAGTGAAATATTCCTGAATCTAGCCAACCGTACCTGGCTGTAAGTTTACAGCAAACCAAATATTAAGCTTGCTTGTAGTCCAAAGTTACTAAAGTTGCAAATAAAAAATGTTTTGTTCTATTGGCAGATAATTTTGCTTCTTTCAACAAATTAATTCATAAAAAATATAATAAAAAGAAATACTTGTAATTTTAGTAACACTTGACTGGAAATAAGCTTAATAATCTTATATTTGGTTTGCTGTAAACTTATTTTAAGAAATAAACAGTTTTGGCTAGATTCAAGAATATTTTACTTCCTAAGATGTCAACTTTTTGCAGTGTACTTATAAGTTTGGTTCACCTTCCAGCAGGACAACGACCCCAAGCATACAGCCAGAACTACAAGATTAAATCATATTCATGTGTTAGAATGGCCAACTCCAATTGAGAATCTGTGGCAAGACTTGGAAATTGCTGCTCACAGACGCTCTCCATCCAACCTGACAGAGCTTGAGCTATTTTGCAAAGAAGCATGGGCAAAAATTTCACTCTCAAAATGTGCAAAGCTGAAAGAGACATACCCCAAAAGACTTGTGGCTCTAATTGCAGCGAAAGGTTGTTCTACAAAGTATTAACTTCTCAACACTTTGTGTTGGTCTATCACATCAAATCCCAATAAAATACATTTACATTTGTGGTTGTAACAAGACAAAATGTGAAAAAGTTCAAGTGGTATGAATACTTTTTCAAGGCACTGTAGTGTACCGTTTTGTGCCAAGTTGTGTTGTTTTTCTAATTCTAAATGAGCAAAAGTACAAAACTACTTACAGTACCCTCAAATTTACTTATCAAGTATCAAAAGTACTTATCAAAAGTGTAAGCTTATACTAGCTTACAGTAACCTTAAAGTCATAGTAAAAGTCTCTCTCTCTGTACTTCCCGACTATGAATGTGCTGTTTTGTCTCTATCTTCTGATTCAAACACCTGCTACATGGTTAGGGAAGGCAAAACAAGCACTTATGCATAATAGTCAGCAGGAGCCGATATGACACATAGCTAAGTAATGCAACACTATAAAGAATTGTAGTGGAGTAGAAAGTACAAATAGTTGCTGTGGGACGTAATGAAATAGAAGCAAAAATGATTCACTAATAAAAAGACTCAAGTAAAGTACAGATAAGTGAAATATATATATATATACTATAAATATATATAAATATATGAAATATATAAATATACTTAAGTACAGTAACAAAGTACATGTACTTAATTACCTTCAACCTCTGATTAAATACAAAGATGCACAGATGAAACTTTGAGATGTAACTGTTGCCAGTAGAAGAAAGTAGTTCAGGGTCTGCAGGAGTAGGACCTGCTGCGGTAACAGTAACTCCACTTTAGCAATTATGTTCCTTTAACCCTTTCATGCATAGTGGCCACTACAGTGGACAGCTATTCAAAAGCTGTTCTCTTGTGTATACAGGGGTTTTG
>JAQMYL010000038.1:2469039-2486269 GCA_030014365.1 Clarias pachynema
AGAGAAGATCTGTATGGAGGAGTGGGCCAAAATCCCTCCTGCAGTGTGTGCAAACCTGGTGAAGAACTACAGGAACCTGCGGACCTCAATTGTAATTGTTAACAAAGGCTTCTGTACCAAATATAAAAAATTTTTTGACTCAAGTGATCAAATACTTATTTGACACAGTAATTCACAAATAAACTGTTAAAAAATCATACAATGTGATTTCCGGATTTTTCTTTTCAGATTCTTTCTCTCACAGTGGAAATGTATGCTGAAAATTGTAGACCCCTCCATGATTTCACAGTAAGAGAACTTGCAAAATCACAGGGTGATCAAATATTTATTGACCTCACTATATGTGGCAGCAAACTACTGTAATATGGCCAATTACTGTATATATGGCATAAAGTGCTGTAAGACAGTTTGTTTCTTTCTTTCCTTTCTATTTGAGAAGGGTCAAATTATTGTTCTTCATCAAATTCCCAAAACAGTTAAAGAGATTTGAAATTACTGGAATTGGGTTAAGAACTGTCCAACCCGTTATTAAAAACTGGAAGGATAGTGCTGAACCTTCAACTTTCTGGGAGAAATGTGGTCAGAAAAAAAAAGATGCCTGGAGATCACGTAAATGCTTAGTAATGATGCATGGGTTAAAAAAAAAAAAAAAACGCTGATACTAGAAATCACAGCTACAGTATGTTTAAAGGACAAAGTAATGTGAAGAGAACTCACAGGATTGGGACTAAACAGCTGTGCAACTAATTGTGAGATTAATTAGGAAATATTAGTCTAGCTAACTAGTTGCTCAGGTCTAGGCTCAGCAACGTTATGTGGCAATAAAATAAGCCAGCTGACGACCAGAATGTACTGAATGACCAGTGTAACGGGTTCGACCCTATGTGCATGGGCGACACCATGAAGCACGGACACGAAGCAAGGTCTTCTGGGAAAAAGGGTAATTTATTTAGGTAAAATAGGGAACGAAAGGGTTGAGGAGAGAAAGGGAAGGAAGGCTTGTGCACGTGCAGGTCCGGGGGCAGTGCCACGCTGGGCAGTGGCAGAACGGAACACGCGGAGGCAGCACTCCTGCACTCTCCCTCATGACTGCGTTTCTCCTGCTGTCGATGGCTGACCTGGCCCCTCCCAGCTCTCTGTGGGCGCGGCCTCAAGCGGGAGTCCTCTTTGACGTCCGTCGGCTGGGCGGCTTTCCCGGCTGGGATCGGGGGCCTTAACGCTGTCCTGCTCTTTATTTATTATTGTACACCAATCAGCCAGACATGGTGACAAAGTAGTAAGTATGTGATATACTTGTGAGCACCTGCTAAGAGCGTAGTGCCATCTGATAACTCGGTTTGATCTAATTGGACCTGCTGAATGCAGAGAACACACTCATTGAGACCATGACAAGGACGTGGCTGTGAAGTAGTATGAACTTGATAAATTCACATTTTCCTATTTTCATTCTCCATGCATTCTTTAGTATGTTTAGGACGCCGTGGGAAATTCATGGCCTGCATACATTGAATATATTAAATGTTGACAAACCTTTGTGCTTAAGAAAGATTAGCTTTAAATAAAGCCCTGTAGTCGTGTCTGGTCTACTGGTGGAGATTTATTTGTGTAGTATTTGTGGTAGTCTTTATAACAGCTTTGTGCTTGGACCGGATCAAATAAGGAAATGTCTGGTTATGATCTTTTTTTCCATTTCTTAAGTTCTTTACAAAACTTATACTTGATCATTCAAGAAAAGTCACAAATCCACAAGGGTCACACACACACACACTTTCCGCATGAGCCTCAGAACTCGCTAAAGTTTCTAATTGTTCTGATGGTGGTGGAAAAAAAACAGAATACCTTTCAAGAAACTTCTGATTTGGGCCTGCTGATTAAAGAGCGCAAGTGATACTTCAGTGACAAGGCAGCCATTATTAATTCATCGCAAACAGTGGAATTTGGGGGGTTACTTTGAAAAATGTTCAATACTGGCATCCCGTAATAAAAAAAAAAAAAGCAGTGGGGGGAGTCTAATTCATTAACATTTCATTGGCAAATCCACTTTCATATGAACTATCTGTAATGTACGGCTGTCACAATCAAACAGGTGTCCAGAAAAGAGAGTTTGACAAGCGAATAAAGGGACGGGGAATATGTCAGCGGTGGCGCTCGCTGTTTCTTCTCTCTGCCATGTTGCCAAAGCCCAGTGTTAAGCAGAAACCGTCACAAAGGAACAGCGATGCTTGAGGCAGTGACATGAAAAAAGGAAAGGAAAAAAAAAAAAAAGTTCATGTCCTCCTTACTGTGACAGAAGTCTCTGAGTAATCTTGTAAGGCATGAGAGGATTGTTCAAAGGAGAACATTTCTCCAGTTTTGGGATCTTTCGGGAGCAGAGGATGTGCCCAGCTCATAATTGTGTAATCGCGTTCTCGGCTCCGTCCCTCAGCTTTGTGCAAGTTCTTTTACTTTCACCTTGAAAGTAAGCATCAAGGGAACAGGAAAGAGACATGCAGAAAGCTTGTGAGGCTTCATGACACGATTCTAACAAAAGCCGATTTAACATATCAGGAGTTCAACAGGAAAGTTTTCTTAATTAACCTTGTTAATTTTCTCAACTGAAAAGTTGTGGCACTTGTTTTTGTAAAACTAAAGGTGCATTTTTTTTGTGTGGAATTAACTTCCAGAAATCCACCTGGTCCTAGTATTGGACCATGTGGTAGGCCTAATGCTAAGCCCTGAACTCTTCAGACACACGCAGTACATCGGAGGAAAAAGTACGTATTTCCTCCAGTCCCTTACTTGTGCTTTGTGCTATATAAAGAATAACACTCAATTGCTTATAATTTTTCTAGAACAGTGAGTATTTCTTCTTCTTATGTAACAACATATTTCCATTGGGTCTTTGTCACTTATCTTGGATCCTTTTCCACCTTTCGAGACATTTCCCTTTTTCACTTCCCACAGGATATTTCCTTTCTCCTTTCCTCCAGTCTCTCATGTCCCCTTTCCCGCATCCCAAAACCACATTCCTACTCCCTATTCCACTTCATTCTACTTTTGTTTTCCACTTGGCCCTGTCTCACTTCCTTCTGACACTTTTTCACTCCACACAGGCCTTTTTTTCTCTAGGTCTTTTCCATATCTCATGCACCCTTCCCTTTCCCACTTCCTGGAAGCCCATTCTCACATACTGTACCATATTCAACCCCTATTTACTTCTTTCTGTCAATTTCTCACTTCCGTTTGTCTCTTTCCCACCGGTGATTTCTCTATTCCTTCTGACACTTGCCCACAGACTCTTCCCCTCCAAGTTTTTTCTCCTCACATCACATGAGCACTTCTACTTTCTCCTTCCTGGACACCCTCTCCTACAACCCCACAGCACCTTTTTACACTTCCTTCTGACCCAAACTGAGAAAAATAGACATTACAAATTGGATGCTTTTGAGATGAAATACTATAGAAAGATTCTAAAAATTGGATGGAGACAAGAGGTGACAAATGAAAGAATCTGAAGAAATCTCAGGCAAGAAAATTTTCCAAAGTTATCACACATCTGTTAGGGGCATGTATATGCGAGATGGGAGAAGAAAGATTAATCAGATTGATGATGGAGAGAAACAGCAATTGGAAACATTTCAATCATGTTTGTTTACCTCCACGGACTTTGTATGTGATCTAATCCAAGCTAGAGCTTATAAGTTCACACTAGCATGTAATGTGCAACTATTAAATATTTTTGTGATCAGTCCAAAATTTAGATTTTTAAAAAATATATTTATACACTATCGCTCAAAAGTTTGGGATCACTTGCAAATTTCTTTGTTTTTGTTTAGTGATTTACTTTAAGTAAATCAGGAACGACCATGGAGTTAGAAGGTGATCCTAAACTTTTGAATCTACTTTACAGCCTATTAGGTGATGTATATAAATTGCAGGGTTGGTCTAAGAAACCTTTTGAACCAATTAATTCAAATGGATTTCTCACATGATTAGATGATGATAAACTGGTATGGAGGAGAATCATGTTGATGGTGATCCAAGATGCTTGAACAACATACCAGGTGAGCTCTTTAGGAGATACACCATCATAGAAATGCTACGATCATAAAGACAAATAGTGATTGCACCCAACATTGATTTGGTTTGGCGTTTCTCTGTTTCTTTTAGTTTCATTCATATATATATACTAATCCACATTCTTTCAGTGCTGGGCTGGTTCTCAGGTGGGTATCACGGGTGCATCAGCAGGAAGCCGATACGCTCTCATGCCTGTTGGGCAGGAATAATTCTGACTGTATATCATTAGCGTCTGAGTTTTTTTCCTAATTAGCAAGGCCAGAATAATGAATCCAGCTCCATTAATCAAAAGGTAATATATGTAAAAGCATTGTATTTAGCCTTCGGTGAGGCTGCAGAAGGTAGACAGGAGAAAAATCAAAGAAGAAGAAAGAAAAAGAACAAGAAAAAGAGAGAGAGAGAGAGAGTACATTTAGCTCGGAGAGCATTGCTTTAATATTCTTTTATACACATCACTTCCTTTTATTGAATATACAGGGGTTGTACTTTAGCACTCATATAAGTGAAAGGCGAAATAGGAAAAGTAAATGGAGGTGAATGGAGATTATTTGCCTCTAATGAGTTAAATTGAGTTTTTTCTTAAGCTATTAAAGCCATTTTGCACATTTTTTTGCTTTTAATGCATGTCGTTATATACAAAATTGTACATCATATGCCACAGACGGAGCACTTAACACCCAAGAGGTTGCAGATGAAGGAGAAAAAAACCTTCTTTTAAACATCCATCTTTTTCCCACTTTCAAACACTCACCCGAAAGTTCATCTGACTCATGACTCGAGACTCGAGTGTAGCGCCTACAAATGAGCTTCTCTATGCTCAGGACTTCTTCACTGTTCTTGCTTGCACTTAAATCATGGCACCTCCTGTTTAACGACCTCGCGCCCTGACTCTGTTCTGCACATGGAGGTTAGCCATCCTCACACCTCATACTCTCTATAAATAATCCTGCATAAAAGAAAATGTTTTTGCCTCGTAGACAGAATTATGGCGTGATCGTCGGCTTTCGCTAACTATATATTTTACTCTCTGTCTCATTGTCTATAATGCTTTATCCTGTATACAGGGTTGTGGGGGGCCTGGAGCATATCATAGGAGACCTTGGGCATGAGGCGGGGTCAACTTAGACGGTTTGCCAATCCATTGCAGGGCACACACACATACACACACTCACATGCTTATTCACACACTTCAACCAATTTGGGAACGCCAATTAGCCTAATCTGCATGTTTTTGAACTGTGGGAGGCTATATAAACCTACCAAGCACAGAGAGAACATGTAAACTCTATGCACACAGATCCTGAGGGGAGAATCAAACCCAGACCCTGGAGGTGCAAAGTGACAGTGTTAACCACATTACAGGAACTTGGCTGAGAGTTACTGCCAAGTCCCCCGCACAGTCCCGACTTCACCCCAAGCCATTTCCACATGTTTGGGCCATTAAAGGAGTTCCTGGGAGGCCAGGGTTTCAGTCAGATCACAGCTTTTTACCTTGAAGGTGTCCATGCACTAGTGAAACTCTGGCATTAGTGTATCAGGGGATTATATAGAGAAATAAAGGGAGTTTTTACTCTCAGAACTGTTTTCTGTTATTCTCCCGGTTTAACTTGAACACACCTCAAAAGTATTTTGTGATGCTTTTGGGAAAATTGAATGAAACCCAGGAAGCACATGCAAAACTACAAATAGGATCAAACTAAAAGCATGGATCTGCACAATATTTTATCTGTGTGGTTGTAATTAAGGCTACCTTCATCATATTTAACAAAACAGTTTGAATACAAGAAAAAAAGACGTCTCTGAGTTTCAGTTACTAAACAGCGCAGAGGTTTACGTATGTAGGTCACAGGGTGCAGATTGCGCGAGCACATGGTATTCAGGTGATGAGTCTTTTTTCAGAACTGCCACAACAATCATGACTACTGACTGCTGATCTCTGGCTTTTTTCATACATTTGCACTTCTGCGGCTAAAGTGAAAATAATTGCACGCTCTGTGTATCTATCACAATCTCTCACTCACGCATTCATGCATGTCTCTGCTCCGGCACCAAATTTTTAAATGCAATGTAACAATAAAGTTTGTGAAAGTTGCAAATGCATTTATTAAAAGATGAGGATGAGATGAGGATGGTCGCGATGGCAAGATTTAAATTTTCAAAACAAAACAAAAGATTACAAATACATTCATAATGTGCTACAATTTAATGCATTCATATGGTATGATGTATATAAATGCATTAATGAAAAGTTTATAGTAAAAGTTTAAAAATGTTATAAAAGTGGTTGGAATACATTATAGTGATATTACCTAAGAAATTCAGCTCCAGTTTTTTGTGGTTAAAGCAAGTATGTTTGTGTTCTTGCTTTACTCATGAAACATTTAAAAAGACAGCTTCATATTTAGTCATTCCCTTAAAAGTGGATTATTTAGTAATTACAGTGAAACTGTATGTATATATCCTGTGTACATATTCTGCATAAAAAGAGACAGATGGCTATACCAAGATAATCTTGGCCTTCATAACATCTTCATCACCACTTTACTCATGTTAAAAAAAAAAAAAAACAGTATTGAGGATTTATGTAAGGTTTACAGCGAAATCAGTGATGTGACAGGATTTTATGAAGTTCATTAAAAAAAGAAAATAGAGAGGAACCATCCATTATCATTATGACTTGACTGTAATTATGGTATAATTTTTTATTATAATGTTTAATTATCATATCTACTGTGCATTAATCATGCCCTGGAAATGATGAAGCTTTGAGATTTGTTCGGTAAAGCTGCCACTTGTTATCTTTCCAGTTAGATTAAAAAAAAAAAAAAATCTGTTTTTTTTTCTTCTGTTTTTTCAAGCTATTGATTAATTTTCTGTAACAGCAGCTTTGACTTAATTTCTAGTCAAAGATTTTTTTTTTCCATTTATTATTGATCAACTATTATTTAGACACTTTTTGTAAGGCGATGTAGGAAGGAGTCTCCAGTGTCAGTTTTTTGTGACTCAGAGGTAAAGCAGCAACTTTACTTTTTCAGCTTCCAAAGGAAAGTTATTTATTAGTTAACAATAAAGAAATAAAAGAGCTTAGTGTGTGGCATGACTGTATATTGACTGTAACTAACTAACTTGTAATTTTAAACAGTTAAAAAGCAAAAAGTGTCATAAAATTTATAAAAACTTTTGTTTGTAGTAAAGTACTGTAGGAATAAAATGCTTCAGGAATATTCTAGAAAATATTCAGATTAAAATTCATATTGGGCCATATTACACCATGCTGTTATCCATTATTTTCCCATTCTATTCCTGTTTTTCACTTGTACTTTAAAATTAAACAATGATTAGATCTGCAATATACATTAATCTGCGATCTCAAATAAAATATAAAATGAAGACTTAAGTGTTTATGATGCAATGTAATTAGCCGTTTTACATAAGAATAACATCAAACACAGAGTGGTTTATAGCAGAATAAATAAAAATAAATTGATATACAGTAGAAATGTGTGTTGTTATTATTATTGTCTATGGAAGGCCACTAAACAGAATATATTTGACCTTTTGTACATTTTAATATTTTTATTTACATTTTTGTTTTAGCTGCAAAAGCTTTGTTATAAAAAAACAATAACAAAAAACAAACAAACAAAAAAACAAGCAAAAACTCTCCTTCTCCTTCTCTCCTTAAGTTAAATCATTTCATGAATTGCTGGTTGAAATTCCAGTCGTGTGTGTGTATGCGCGTGTGTGTATGTGTGTGTGTGTGAGAGAGAGAGAGAGAGAGAGACAGCGAGAGAAGGAATATGCCAAAGAAACGATGACAGGAGACAGAAAGTGCATCCTGTATATCTTATTTTGTCTCATCAGTTGCATTTAACACTTTAACAAGCTGCCTGGCTGAACATATCAAATGCTGGTACGTTCCCCTCCTTCACATCCTGTCCTGTCCTGTCCTGTCCTGTCCTGTCCTGTCCTGGTTGTTTACTTATACGCACAGTGAAAGATTATGTTAAGAGACAGACAAGTGTATGTGTTTGGGTGAGGAAGGCTCCAGTTTATAAGAACCACCTCCTGTCTCCCTCCCACACACACACACACACACACACACACACACACACACACACACACACACTTTATTTTTCACCTTTCCTGATTTTATTCACGCACATGACCATGTGAACTGATTCACTAAAGATGAAAGTTTTTTCAGACATGAGGTCATAGTCTTTTGGTTGCTTTGTGAGTGGGACTGATTGTGGATTTAAATTGTATTTGTAATAATAATCATGAAAAAAACATAAGGGGGAAAAATAAGTAAATAACTAATACAAATGCATCAAGTTCATTAAATGAAATTACCATCTAAATGTGTTGCTTTGACTGAACAATACACACTGTCAAACTTTAGAATAATTCAGAAATCAAAATGAAAATAAATATATGAAAGTAAAATCTATCTATCTATCTATCTATCTATTCTCCATAGAGTATGACATCATGGATGAAAGTACGTAATTATCAAATATACCCTCAAAAATCCTGTGGAAAACCATCTCAAACATACACTACCAGTCAAAAGTTTGTACACCCCTTCTAACTCCTTGGTATTCCCTGATTTTTATTTCTTTCTACACTGTAAAACAAAACTGCCTTCATTTATCCAAAATACATAATAATCTCCTCTGCTACTAGATGTATATCTACTACTTCTGCTCTGTAAAGCTTTATAACGGTTTGGTGATTTCTGAGGCTGGTGACTCTAAATGAACGTCTCCTCTGCAGCAGATGTAAGTTTTGGTCTCGCTTTCCTGGGAAGGTCTTCCTGAGAGACAGTTTCATCATGGAGCTTGATGGGTTTTGCGAATGCACTTGACACAATACTGTTCTTGCAAGAACTGATCCAGAACAGCTGACCAAGCTTCATGTCTTAACATAACATCTGACTGTTGCTGCTGTTGTTATTGATGATGTTGTTACTTAATTACCTTATTCAATACATGTTATTTCATAGGTTTTAAATCTCCAGTATTGATCTAAAACCTAGACAATAAATCACTGAACAAAAAACATTGAATTAGAGGGTGTGTCCAAACATTTGACTAGTACTGTATTTATTACTGTATTGCTTCCTGGTATCGAGGAGAAGAGGATGATTTAAACCCATCTGCTTTACATCTACTCCGGGTCCATTTTTCTGAATTCTGCCTGTTATAAAGAATTTGAAAGGGAAATAGTTTGGCTGTAATTCTTCATGATGGATGTTGTCTGGCCTCAAGATGGCGCTGTAATCCTTTAATTCCTGAGGAAGAAGGCCACAAATCACACTCAGTCTGTCCGTGATTAGACACATTTCTTTACTCTTCACTCATTTCTTAAGGAAGGAGGAATTCCTGGAGAAATGTGTCAGTCTGTTGTCTTTGTTTTTACTCAGCAACAGTTTAATTCCTGACTGTTTCCCCCATTTTTATTTAACAGCAGCTTAATTATGATGTACTGCCACTTTGTTATGATATACAGTACTCACACACACAATCAAAATTTTATAACATTAGATAATTAGCATAACATTAGATCATTAACTTAAATGGGATCATATTAAATTTAATTAATTAATTACCTGGTAAAAAATTCACGCCATAACAGAATTCTTCCACCTTTTCATGTTATAATGTGCTCCAATCTTTTGGGAAGACTTTCCGCTAGATTTTGGAGTGTGTCTTTTGGGATTTGTCTTCATTCATCTACAAGAGAGCATTACTGAGCTCAGGCACTGATGCCTGGATGTCGAGGAGCCTCCGATTCCAGTTCATCCCAAAGGTGCTCGGTGGGGTTGAGCTCAGTCAGGGCTGTGTGCAGGACGTTTGAGATCTTCCACTCTAAACTTAACACACCAAGGCTTCATGGAGCTCGCTTTGCCGATCTCACAGGGGAGCATCGTCGTGCTGGAAGAGGTTTTGGCTTCTTAGTCGGAAGGAAATTGTATTGCGAGAGTGTACAAAGATGGGGCAAAACAAACACAGGCAATAAAAAGGCAACAGTTTGCGGAAGAACCACATATGGGTGTGAAGGTCAGGTGTCAATATATTTTTGCTCATTTAATGTATTTATGAAGTTTAAAAAAAAAACCTCCTGGAAGCTGGTTGAAAAAGAAGCCGAGAGTATAGAAAGCTTCCTAAGGAATACTGATTTTTCCGATATTGAAACATAGAATTCATAATTTGTTATTTAACATTAACAAAAAAAAAATGTATTAATCCTAATATAAAATAAGAGACAATAGAAAACAAATAAAGATCTTCTACAAGAAGGGGTGCACAAACTTTTGACTGGAAAAAAAAACAACAACATCAGCGTTTGTAGTAAGATAGATCACTTGGGGAATTGTTTGAAAGAGAGAGAGAAAGAGAGAGAGCGAGAGAGAGAGAGAGCACTTCACTGTGAACAAAAGCAGTCGGGTTGAAGGAAGCAATATGAGATCGATACGCTTGCTTTGCCTCTAAGGTGAACACATTCACACTACAACAAGAGTGTATAAAAGTCCTACTGTATGTCCATCAATGTGAACATACTTATATCCACACACAAACACACACACTAGTCATAAGTGTGATCAACCATAACATTAAATCCAGTTGCAGAATATTGTGTAGGTCCCACTTGTGGCACCAAAACAGCTGTCACCCATTGAAACCTGGACTCCACAAGACCTCTATAAGGTGTGCGTGGTATCTGGAACTGAGACACAAGTTGCGATGTGGGGCCTCCGTGATTCAGACTTGTTTTTTTCCAGCACATCCCACAGTCGCTCGATCCGATTGAGATCTGGGGAATTTGGAGGACAATGTCAACACTTAAGACTCTTTGTCATGTCCCTCAAACCGTTCCTGAACAATGTGGGCAGCATGGCAGGGCACATTATCCTGCTCAAAGAGGACACTGCCATCAGGTAACACTGTCTCCATGAAGCGGTCAGAAACGAGAATTGGCTAAGAATTGGTCAGAAACAATGTTCAAGTAAGAGGTATGTTTCAAAGTAACATCCATGAATCCATATACGCCAAGACCCTAGGTTTCCCAGGATACCATCGCCCAGAGCATCACACTGCTATTACAGGCTCACCTTATTCCCATAGTGCAACCTGGTACCATCGCTTCCCTAGTTAAGCGATACAAACACCCCGACCATCCACTTGATGTAAATTAAAATGCGATTCATCAGACCAGGCCACCTTACTTCCATTACTCCATAGTCTAGTTCGGGTGCTCACGTGCCTATTGTACAGTAAGTGTTTTTGGTGGAGGACACGGGTCACCTTGCGCACCCTGAGAGGTCTACTGCTACACAGCTCCATATGCAACAAACGGCAATTCATTGTATATTTGCTGTATATATGCTTTTATATCGAAGTCACCATTCACTTCTTCAGCGATTTGTGCTACAGGAATTCTTGTGGAATTTGATGAGAAAGCCTTCATTCAATATCAATAAGATAAGATAAGATAAGATAAGATAAGATAAAGATAAAGCATCAATAAGATAAGATAATAATTTATTAATCTTGGAGGAAATTCCCATTGGTACCATGACCTTGTCATTGGTTTACTGGTTGTCCTGCCTTGGATCACTTTCTAATTGGATCATCTACTAATCACTGCATACAAGGATGAGTCAGTCTTCTACCCATCACAACATGACCCTTTATATACTCAGATTCTCAAAATGAAGTTTCAGGGTGCTCAATGTTCTGCCATTAGGTTACAAACTGATACATAAAAACTCAAGTTTTGTGGATGAATATGTATTTCCTACCTTTCTTATTTGTTTGTTTACTTATTTACAGATCGTTTCAGTCGAACAAGGTTGTGTAATCACTGCAATGTTTAACTCTGACTGCTGTCATGTGTCGAAGAAAACAGGGTCGCTAGGCTAAGCTTGTGTTTTCACACATGAGAAGAGTGTCACTTCTTCATGGGAGTGAAAACCAGAGGGCAGAGGTCAAACCCATTATGGCATCAAAAAGGACGGTGACATTCGTTCAGCTGAAGCTGACGAGGCGCATTGTTGCCATGGAAACCAAGGGCAGAGGGAGTTACAGTAGCGTGGCCTTCTCTGTTACTTTGATATCCTTGTGTGCGATGCCTTTGGTTTGGAATCGCCGTCAAATCCTGTAGCCGCAAATCAGGGTTAAAGGAAAAATCTAGAATTTAGAAAAGGTGGGTAAATCCTTCCTTCCTTCCTTTCGCCCTTCCTTCCTCGGATAAACCCGTAGCTAATCAGACCATGGAGAGTAAATTAAATAAAACACGTCTGTGAAAGTCTGAAAAGTCTTTCCTTTGCAATAAGCCTCCAGGTGAATCATTTACATAATGTAAATGCATGTTATTAACCACAGTAGACGATCTGCCACAAAAGCCAGAACAATTTCTAAATAAATAAATAAATAGTCTGTATCCGGGCCGTGGTTCCCTAGTTGATGACCCGATGTAATGAAAATATGTACCGAGTAAACAGTATCTGTCTATTTGTTTAATTACCACGCTGGGTAATTAATCAAGAATATAAGTGATAAAACGGTCCATAGATAGAATCAGGGTGTATGAATAAGCAAATCCTTATAAACAATCCCCCAATGAGCAGAGTAAATGAAAGATGTACAGTATATAGAATCTAATAAGCCTTTGTCTGTAAAAATGGACTCCGTTCTACTGGTATGTCTACATCTACATCACGGCCGATGCTTCTGCAGCCAGTCAGACAGATGAGTGTTGTTGTGGTTCAGGCACAGAGCAGGATCTGAAACACAGAGAGAATCCATATTACATGTGTTAGCATGCTGTAGCGTCAGCTCCAGCTCAGACCATCAATTATGAATAGAGATATACATGTACAGCTGACCAAGATATACAGCTACTGAGCACCGTGTCACAGGATAGATTAGGAGTATTCTACCAGGAAACCTAAAATATTATACGTTTATAATTAATAATTTAATTAATGTATTCATTTTTCTTTGATAAGGAATCTGTCACCTGTTTCCTCATTAATGTTTTCTTAAGGAATCTGAATTAATGGTAATCGGAGCTGATTTAACAGTACAACAGTTATAGCTTTCACTCTCACTCTTACTTGCTTTATCCTGTATAAGGAAGCGCTGGGGCACTGGAGCCTATCCCAGGAGACTTAGGGCACAAGGCGGGATACACACTGGTTGGGGTGCAACCAGGCAATTTGGGAACACCAATTAGGCTAATCTGCATGTCTCTGGACTATGGGAGAAAACCAGAGCACCCAGAGGCAATCCAACCACGCAGAGAACAAGAACACAGACCCCGAGGTGGGAATCGAACCCGAACCCTGGAGGTACAAAGTGGCAGGGCTAACCACTAAGCCGCCATACTGCCCAGTTATTAGTTGTCTTGTTTTGGGTTTGCAAGAGTAGTAATGTATCACTTTAGAATAACATTTCCTTAAAAAATAGTAATTAACGCATTAGTTAACAAGAAGTTCATTCACCATTAACAATGGAGAGACCACTTGTATTATATATATATAAAAAAGGAAATCTCACATTCAAGGTCATGCTGTTGTGCTGGTTATTAGCACGGATGCAGTCGTAGTAATGAGGGCACATTTCAAGCACAACAGCATGACCTCAAGCATGATATTACTGTTATATATAGTTCCTCAAACAATTTATTATCAACAGATAATAACTTATCCTTCCATGCCTGGCCTAGAACTAACTGACAGCGACTGGCAGAGCTGGCGACCGATGAGTGTAATTAATAGGGGTGAAGATACTGTGGTTTCAAATTCTTACCGGTACTCTGAAGTGAAAAGGATGGGGGAATACACCATGCAGGAGGTGGAAAGTCCTGTAAATCTTGTTTCTTTTTAAATTTCCGCTTATTCCACTTTAGAATATCAGCTCTGTTAACTTCTGGGTTCTGGGGATAAATTCCAAAAAGCGTTAAATGGAAAGCTAGTGGACTATATAGGGTGTACAATCCCTTGTTCAGCACACCAAGTAGTACCCTTGATTAGAGATTTGGGATTCAGTCTTGTGTTTGATGCTAGGTAGCTTTCTAAGGGAGCTTTGAAGTCTTTTATTTCTCATTAAACACTGTTCATAGTAACTAATATAATAAACAGTGTTAACATATGCAGCTGTGATCCTGTTTGCACTGTATGTCCTTTCATGTTCACGTATTTGCACTGAGAGTGTGTAATACTGTATATAATAATGCTCTCTTACTCAAAAGTTCCATGCGTTTGCCCTCTAGAGATGCCTGCGCTCAGTCGTGCAGGTGTTTACACTCTGAGCTGATATGGCGTCTGATATACCTGTGCATGCTGAATAACAATAAGAGCTGTCACCATGATGGAATCCTAATAGGCAGGAAAGCACTGGAGAGGTTAACTTCCTCCATCGCCTGAGCCAGGGGAATACTTTTCCTTCTGCGCTACATATTGCCTGATCTTTTCACATAGACGTACTAAAGAGACATTCCTGCTTCATAGACAGCCATTTAAATATAGAAAAGAAAGCTTTATTTTTCTCCACCTCCTGAATATGGGTTTCCCTTAACAATAAAAGGTTTACTAAAAGGTTCCAGGTGTAACCCCCTTGGGAAGAGGAAAAGCTTTACCTATTCCAGGAACATCTATGAATTCCCTTTACTCTGAGAGTGTAGAGTACAAAAGTGCACTTCTATATACAGTATATATTACCCAAACAGAGTGTTCTCCCATTTCAAAAAGGTTCCACGAAGAACCCTGGAGAGACTGGTCCTTTTGTTTCTAGGAGTGTAGAATACAGGTATAAAGTAAAACAGTACATTTTTATAAAAACACTTAAATCTAGAACATTTTATTTTCAACGACTTCTTGGAAGTAAGTTTTCCCTCTGATAGTACAAGTAAAAGCAAAATGACATTTTAAATGTCTATTTTGATTTTAAATTCAGAGCTCTTTAGAAATATTCTGTTTATTCTTATCGGTTCCAAAAATGGTTCTTTAAATCTTCTACATGCTTTAAGTATGAAAACTTGTTCCTTTGTGGTTTTTCAAATGGTTAATGATCCATTCTTTATTAAAGTATACTTTTAATTTATACCTTCTTTATGGTGGCTTAGTGGTTAGTGCTGTCACCTTGTACCTCCAGGGTCAAGGCTTCGATTCTCACCTCGGGTCTGTGTGCATGGAGTTTGCATGTTCTCCCCATGCTTTTTGGGTGTTCTCCCACACTCCAAAGACATGCAGCTAAATGGCGTTTCCAAATTGCACATAGTGTGTGAATGACAACAGGCGTCAAGCTGACAACCTAACCCCTTATGTACATAACTGACATAGAAACAACAGGTACAGTATATCTCCAGGGTGGGACATTTCTGTCTCCCAGTGTGCCGGATGGCAGTGAACGGACCAAAAAAACTTTCTGTAATACTTTGTTTAGAAAAATAAAGTCAACAAAGCATAATATAAAATGGTAGTATACTGTAAATAAAGTAAAAAGCTTCACACATCAGTCCTCTGAGTAAAGTATTAACAACAGATACGCCTCAAAGTAAATATGATCAGCAAGCAGAGCATCCCAATAAGTTATATAGTGAGTTGGCAGCAATGCAGTAAGCCGTATGCTATAAAGTGCAAAAACAGATATCTGCTGAACTTGTTCAAGAAAAAAGCTGTTTTACACAATAATGTCCTGGTAGAATGATGAGCTCTTGTACAGGGTGATCTCTCTTGGTTAAAAAGACCTCCTGTGTCATCCCCTGCTACTGTATTATACTGTACATCTTAGCCGAATGAGTCTTTTGCCTCCTTTGTTTGGTGGTGGGTGGGGGGTGTGTCTTGGGAGGGATACATTATACATTCCATCAATCCATGTAGGAACTTCTGTAATCCAACTAAGGACAGTGGAGACCAGTGGTGACCATTGTATTTATTCCCATTTTTACCAACTGTGGTAGAACCTCCAAGCAACATTCACACACACATTTACACACTCATGCAAACTCCACATTATACATTGCCAAGGATGAACTCTCTTTCGCTTGGTGTCCTCCTTTCCATGACTGCATCACAACTGTCCAAGAAACATCCTTATCAGGATACAGCCAGGCTTCTTAATCAGGTTGTTGAGCTTTCTTGCTTCCCATGTTCTACTGCTGCTTTGCCAGCATATAGCCACAAAGTAGACAGAGCTCACAACAACACATTGATAGAAGCAGAGTCAGTCCTAACTGCTCTGGTGCCCTAAGCAAAATCCTGTGAAGGTCCCCCTAACAGACCTGTGAGTCATGTGAACCATTTGATATTGCCACACAGTCACATAAACACCCTCATGCTCCAATTACACTGTAAATTTACTATTTACCTGTACACTACAGACAACAATTATATTATTTCTTTTATCAGCTCCCCCAGATTTCCTTTTATACAGTTTTTGAATGTAAAATACAATACTGACTACTCAATGGCTATAAGTTACTAAAAGATTTGCATCCATATTGCCTCTTATGGCCTACATGGTAAAATCTTCAGTGGCTTCCAGAAATTTCAGTTATTTTCAGTTCAAATGAACCTATTCAATATTTAATCAATAGTCAATGTCAGTCCGTTGCTGTCCATCATGCATTCATCCAGAGTTGTGACTAAACCATAAGAAATGTGAGATAAGCACTGTCTTGTTTAAAAAAATGAAGTGTCCCTATCAAGAGTGCCATACTGTTTCGGACAACAAAAACAAAAACATATAAACAACATTGTCCATTTCCATTTCTTAAAATGCAATAAATTGCTGTTTTTTCCTCATTTTTGTCAGGTACAAAGTCAAAGGAGCCAGCTTTCGAAGTGACTGGCAAACAAGCTACACATGGAGAGACCAAGGGCTGCACTGCTAACTGATACAGTAGATTAGCAAAGCAAACAGACTAGAGAGATGCAGTGCAAGCTAGTGCACCAACTTACCTATATGGTTACTACTGGCATCACAGACATACCCTTAGAGCAGTGCTTCTCAATTATTTTCTGTCATGCCCCCCCTAGGAAGAAGAAAACATCTCGCGCCCCCCGCGCGACTATAAATAGTATAATTTGTCTATAAAATTGTTATAACTACACCTCTGCATAACACTGTATCCTTATTAACGTATAAGAGAATAAAAAAGA